>BLKR01006041.1:0-66339 GCA_011170035.1 Teleogryllus occipitalis | reverse complement strand
GAGGGTAGGCGCGAGGGTAGGCCCGAGTGTATGCCCGAGGTAGGCGCGAGGGTAGGCGCGAGGGTAGGCGCGAGGACAGACGCGAAGTAGGCGCGAAGTAGGCGAGAAGGGGCGGGGTAGTGGCGGCGTGTTTGCGATGGGTGCACCGATCAGAGAGAGCGAGTAGGGCGGAGCGGGTGAGATGGGCGGAGTGAGCGAAGCCGACTGAACAGATGAGGTTTGCGAGATGTGCGGAGCGAGCGGGGCGCAGGAGGCGGAGGGGGTGGGACTTTGGGGGGGGGATGCAGAACTAGTGAGGGGGTAAGGCAAACGGCGGTGAGCGGATGCGAACGATGCGGGTTACCCGGGGAGGTGAGAAGAGCTGCAAGATGAGGGGAGAGCGGGTACGGATGGGCAGGACCGGGCAGGGGCGGTATCCGACAGGGACCGGCAAATTGGAAGCAGGGTCTTGCAGCTCTCCATCAAAATGCGAGGTTCTACTATAGGAGGCGCTAGTGTCGCCGGGTACAGATGCAGGTTAGGCTCGCCAACTTCCGCACATTAAAATAGGCTAATTTGTGACAAATACGAAAAATCTTCTTCTAAAATTCTTCTAAAAATTTTCTAAATGTGCAAATATTCAAAATATATACATACAAGAAACCGCTGAAGAAAGCGCGAACGTCGACGCTATCTTTTGTAATTTTATGTGCCAGCTTGTGTCTCGCGAACCTACGCAGCTTCCACGCACGTTTCAAGTATCGCTGGCAGCAGATCGTATTTTAGTTCCTGCAAGAAGGTGAGAGAGGAGAGCGCGCCACTGTGATGGTCTCCACCACGTTGTATGGGAGTTGAAAGGCTCTGGTCGGAAGAGAACGGAGTTAGGGACTGCGTAGCGAGGTTGGGTGTGCTCTGGCAAGCTGCCTCCGAAAGACGAACAGGTGCGCCCCAACAACCCTACTCCTCCGCTGACCGTCAGGGCAAACAAGGGCGCGCCGTGGCCACCTTGGCAGTCGGGGGAGTGATTGTTAGAGACCGGCGCACACGCCGCACAACTTGCAACGTGTTTACAAGGTAGGTAGTTTGAGAATATCCTAGACGATACTTGTCTTGCTACGGGAACGTCCCTTTTCAAAATGAGGTATAATACGTTTCCCTTTGAATACATAAGTAATTACAGGATTGTTTCAATTACTTATTTACATGATTACTGTTAACATAAATTCAATGCTAACGATAAATTATAAAATTAAATTATTTTTAACGCAATTAATATTAATTTCTTCCTTGCTGTTACTTTATTTGCAAGTATTGCGATCGTGCCCAAGAAAACGGCAATTTACCGTTAGAAGTTATTATTACTGGACCATGCAAACGAAAAATTGGATAAAACTTGTTCCTATAGAAGGTGTCCCACCAACAAGGGGCCACCGCCATAACTTCTAAACGGTTCATAATATCGAAATGCTGTTTTCGCTCAACAATGCAGATTCATGGGCCAAGTAATATGCTGCAATGATATTGTTTGTAATATTTTTAGTTTTTGAGAAATTGAGCAATCTTTGATTTTTTAAATGGAACCGTATATTTTTCTCTCCGTCAATGAATAGATCATAAAAAGAGGAATCCAATGATCTTTCATACGTTAGTATTTTGATAAAAATGACTTAAAATAGCCTTTTCAACATGTAATTTCGTATTAGACACCTTTCCTGTAGCAGTCCTTGCAACTGTCGCCTTTGGCGGAGGTGGCCTTGGCGGCACTGTGGCTGATACGGGCGGTGGCTCCGCGAATTAATGGCCACCTTCCCCAAAGGCGACAGTTGCAAGGGCTGCTAACGGAAATTGTGTCAGTTTAATTTAAAATCACATGTCAAAAAGTCAACTTTTGTACTCAAATTTCAATCAAAATACTATCATATGAGACATCATTGGATTTCTGTTTTTATGATCTACCCATTGATAGTGAGGAAAATATAGTTTCTTTAAAAAAATTAAAGATTATTAAATTTCTGGAAAACAGAAAATATTTCAAACAATATCGCTACATCATATCACTTGCGCCACGATTCCGTATTGTTGAGCAAAAACTGTATTTCGATATCAGGAACCGTTTAGGGGTTATGGGGGTAGCCCATGGTTGGTGGGACTCTCTATATAGAAAATTACCTCATCTAACAGGTCGTGTAGCCAGACTCTGTTTTGTGGGTTCTTGAAATCGAAAAATCGATTCAAGGCGAAACAGGTCTGAAAAAATTTTGCACTTTTCAGAAAATATATTTTTTAATATATCCATTAACTTCAAGCATAATTCCGCCAAAAGGATTAATTTTGTCAAACATGTATACGTACATTACCTTTTATAAAGATGCAGGTATGTTTTAGGACATTTCATTTAAGGCAAAAATTTCTACCTTGAATATTGTACTATTTGGTAATGTTAAATGTTTCAAAATATTGAGTTCATCGAAAATGCGAGTAGCACCAATTTTTATGACTCCCTTTGATACCTACAAGTAGAAAATTTAAACAACAATATAGAAGCCGTCGAAGAAATTTTCCATACCTTATTTCAAGATCTGTCTTTATTCCATTATGGAAAAAATGTATCTTCAATATTAAAGTTGTAGGATAACGCCGAAAAACTTGGAACTTTTGCAATTTATCGAAAAATTAACAATATCAACGAAAATGAGATCTGCACCATTCTCTTAAGCGTCCTGTTCTATATGCTATTCAAGAACAAAGTTTAATCAACAAGTTTTGGAGTAATTTTTGACAAAATTTTGAAAATGTAAATGAAATTTCATGTAAAGTACCTCCAAAAATCAAAACATCCGTTTCAAACTCTGATGACTTCCAGTTCCTTTAAATTAATCGAAAAATGTCAATTTCGGAAGTAATCGTTGGAACGATTTATTGGTAGGGTAGGGACAAAGAGAGTGTTTGTCTTAAATCAATTTTTCGGTACATATTCCTAAAAAATATGGATTTTGACTACACAACCTGTTAGAGGAAGTCTGAAGTATATGAACGTGATTCATATACTTATCGTTACCAGGGCCCGGCAGAAAGAGTTTTTCATCAAAACTTTCCTTTTTACGGTGCACGATTATAAAACTTTCTTTTCTTAAGAAGTTACAGCAGGGAAGTACAAATCGAAGAAACGTAATTACTGCCTAAATTGATAAAATTTATCGGTAATTGCAACTTACTGAATCAACAGAGTGTAAAACCAATCTTTCAAAAATTAACCTCTCTTCAATGAAAAACTTGGAGAAGAGAGAAAAATATAGAGTATCATTCCATTGTTTGTAACATTTAATATAAATTCTACTAAGGAATTTTATCAGAAGCAACTTATATCCTCATTATATAAGTAATTTGGTAAATAAATATTGCTGAGGCTTGATAAGACTTGCGGGTTCTAACCTAGAGTTTGTGAACAAAAAGTAACAGTTGTAAAGTTTTACCTACTCATATAACCCATTACTCGCCTTAAACCATCCTTTATTCAATATTATATTATTATTATTATTATTATTATTATTATTATTATTATTATTATTATTATTATTATTATTATTATTACAATGTAGTGTTATATAAATAAATTTAGTCCATTTCAATACCATGTTAATAACATGAGTATGGCTGCTTCAAGGAGCACATTCAAGTAATGTACTATGTCTATTGAACAATAATGTAGACTTAGTACTCTACTATGAACATTCCAGACATTCTGAGGGTGTTGAGACTGTCTCTGACCTGAAAGACGGAGGCTTGGGTGTTGAGATATGGGGAGGAATGACAAGTATGTTAGGGGACGTCAGACTGCGAATAGCTAGGGAGTGTCTAGGAGGGAACGAGAGGGGAACGTTGATATAGAGGTAAGTTATGTTGCTGGGTTATGCAAGTGATATGCGGACAGCGTTATTATTGACTGAAGGGAATAAATGTGGACACTATTTGTCAGCGTAAGTGGTAAGTGATGATTTTACTATTCAGAAATTATATTTTAGTTCTATCGAGAAAAATTCTGGAAAGACGGACCAGAAACTCGGAATAGATTTATTTATCACTAGCAAAATAATATAGCATTCATAATGCTTTTAAATTAGGCATGCATTTTCATTACACCTTCTTAGGAAAATAATGCTCTACTAGTCGGGAATGTGAGTTAAAATTGCATAAATAGGCAACAAAACGTTTTACGAACAACTACTTTTTTTGAGTCACAAAGAATATAAATACAAAACCTATTTCAGCATATGAAAGATGTGTCCGTGTAAAAATGTCCGAAATACATGTGTTACGTTATTGAATATCTCATATTAAAAGAGATTTATTATCACATCTTTAGTGATAATTTTTTCATGTTGAGATTTCTAGTAACATCTTTAAAAATTACCAGAATTAATAAAAATATTTATTTGCTATCTTGATATTATTTTTATACACCCATTATATGATTGGGTTTGATTTATTTGATTAATTTTGCCAAGAAACAGTAAAAACTGTTTCGTATGAAGAGAAGTATAATCTGCACACTTATTCTTGAGCTCCAGAAAACCTACCCCACACTTCACTCTGCCTACTTGAACTATGAATAAATCTACCAACAAAGTATGATTAGCAATATTTGAAAACTAGAAATGTTTGCCCCCGAGAAATGAAATTATTTGCATCGGTAAACGAAGTACGGATTTTATTTGATAGTATTACAAAGAAAATTACAATTCACGCTCCCAAATGCTACTTCTACCACAACTAACAAAAGAAAAAAATACGTGCATATTGAAGCTACATTTCTGTCCAGAAGCAAAATAATTGGCCACATCAGAATTTGCTCAATGAATCAAGAGGTATTCGCGAAAATTCTGATCTCCACGTACTTCAAAAGGATTATCGTGTTAATAAAAAATATAGAACAGTTATAATGCTTTCACTGGAGATAGTGAATAGGCCCTTCCATCAAAATATGAACGTAGGTAGAAACGATGTAGTAATTGCATAATAATCACAGCGAAGTTAGTTACAATAATTGTTTGAAAAATGTTAAAAATGATTTAACTTTGATGTATTTTACTTCATTAAAAAACAATATCTGAAGAAAGCATAACTCTAAAAAAATTCTTAATTTATTACATTATTACTAAAAGTTTTAAATCTACACGAGACAACATAATGATACTGTGTGCACACTATAAATCAAATTAATGAAAAATTGCAATGTGGTCACTAATAACCACATATGTCGATGTGACATTAAAATTAATAATTTTATAATGTTTTTTTAATTATAATAATTTAACTAGAAATATTGTGATTTTTTTTACGTCTGCTTTTTAACATAATTATGATAATTAATGATCAATGAGTAGCAAAGCCAATTTTTAGTTATAAAATCCAAAATATGCAAACAATAATTATATAGTTATTTACAATTTTTCACTAGGATGATATTACACGACGTTCCGAGTACAAGATTTGTAGTCCTTTTCAAGTTAAAATTTAGCAAACCTAAAAATACACGCAATTATCAAAATTAAGACTATTTAGAAATGTGCAATAAGAACTGATAATAGTAAACCATAGTTATGCTGGGGAGGAAACACCGACAGTAAACTCATTGCTTATGGAGTTGTTGAAGGAGTGAGTAGAAGGGCAATGCAGATGATATTTTATTAATAACTTCAACAAAGAACACACTAATAGTGGATTGTCTGTACCAAAAATTTCTTCTCACTTTACTGGCTGTTGATTATCATATAATTTGTTTTGTAATAATGTTCTAAGATATTAATAAATATCATTTTGTCATTTCTGTTTGGAACTAAAACGATTTATCACGCACAAGACCCCTTGTCAGTAAATGTACACTTGAAAGGCTACTCGAGTAAACACATTCTTAAATAATCAACAGAACTCCACCCACATAATGTTTGCAATACCTTGTTAATCTCATTTTACCAAGGCATAAGGGTCAGAATTATTCACCACATAAACCTTCCAAATAATGGCATGTGTGGTAATGAGTAGAACACGACCCGGTGAGCAAGTATGGAGAGGCCACATCGAAGGCCCGCCAACGAGCCCTGCGGTACGCCGAAAGGGGAGTGGAGGCAGCAGGCAGGGTCACGTTACGAGAGGGCCGGCGCTGAAGGGCAGCGAGCGGCAGGAGGGGGCGGGGCCACGGTTGAGTGTGGGCGTGGGCACTCTAGGTGCCGAAACGAGTGCCACTACATTAGCATACACCGCTGCGGCGCCGCCCCCATCCCGCCCCGCCACGCCCCGCCACGCCCCGCCACGCCCCGTTCACCGCCGGGCGTTCGCTCGCGCTGCCGCACTCGCTGCGGTTGGTGGTGGTGATTAATAGAAATCGGTGCGGAGCATTGAAAATCAATAGTTGGCTTGTGAATAGGCCGGCCGTGCGCGAGGGGCAAGGTGAGGTGCGGGCGTTTTGAACTTTGCGCGTTAATTTCGTCATTAAATGACAAGAGCAGGCAAAGTGGTGGGAATTTGTGAAGGCAGGGGAGGTGAGAAGGAGTGAGGGAGAAGGGGGAATGAGAGGGGGCTCCGTAGAAGCTGGTCGTTTGAAGAAACGACTTTACGGAGCTCGCTGTCATATGTTTGAGTTTGAAACGCAGTTTTTTCGTGCGTTATTCAGTCAGTTTTTTTTTCATTAATGGAGAGACCAAGAAGAAGAAATATGTAAAAAGTATTTGATATGTTACGATTATTACGGCATGAAAAACAACATTTATGTAATATTATGTTCACGGAAATTAGTCGCTATGGTCGAAATTGGTCCTATGTTCTCGGCATTGGTGAACTTCAAATTGAGCTCGTAAGCAAGAAAATAGGATTAATTGCATAATTAGCACACCGGAAAGAAATTTTTTACGGCATATTTCCCAAATTTTTAATATGTTACTTCTCAGCACCTTTGTAATAACTTTCCACTTTTTAATGTTTTGTACCTAATTTGTGTTAATGTTAAAACTAAATTACTTAATCTAGATACTGTTTGATTTGTTAGTAAATTAATTCTTATATTATATTCGGCGACTCGTAATAGCGTTTGATTAGAAACATTGTAAAATTCTTTTACCATAATATTTTCTCGGTTCTTTATTGGATATTAATTGTACTAGCATTTGCATAATTGTCTAGCACACGCATCATATTTCAGTTTCGGTTCAAAGGAAGGTACATAAATTGTACTCACAGAAGTCGTTAATAATGACTCTGTTTTTGCATATTTCAGGAAATTAATTTAAAAATATGTTGTGCGGATCTTACACTTAACGTAAGAAAGATGACAATGATAAAGTTAACTTTTTAATAAATAATCAATGGCAACAATTTAAAAAGTTATAAGTTTTATTATTTATCGAATATAATTTTCTCAATCGTTTGTCTTACACTATTCATTTAAATTTTACCGTAATACACGTTTGTATTTGGTGATTTTGAAAAACTAAATATATCGCAAACCACTAATTGAGTATGCAAAAAAATGATGCCATTATGTTTACTCCCAAAACCTTATTTTTCGTTTACAGCAACAATTTAAAGCAGTTTGTCGCAAGTAAACAAAATAAATAGCAGTGGATTTCATTTCTTCCTGCCCAGCATTCGTGACAAAACATATTTACGTGAGGTAATGTCAAGCATTACCGGAACCTTCATGATATATCGGTTTAATGTCAATTTATGTTTATAAGAACATCAGTTTCCTTCCAGGCATTCTTCCTTTAACCATGTCGTTTTAAATGAACCATTTTTCTTCTCTTGTTGGTGAATAAAAGCAATCTGTTGTCGGGAAATGGAAAATCAATAGTCGATTTGCGTTGGTGGGAGGGAAGGATTGCCAAGACTTCAGAACTTCTTGACTAAAGAACTTTGTCTTTATTAAAGAAACGAAAATGGAAATAAAGTCAGAAAACTGTATGAAATTTGCTCCAAATTCACATCATATTTTTAAATCGAATATGCTGTTTTCCGTGATGATTTATTATTTTATTACAAGAATTTTTAAAATAATTCCAGTACATAGGATTTAATTATTAATAGAAGCTTTTCAGCGCCACTTTTGGGGAATAATATGTTGAGTGGTACAGCATAATGAGCATGGAGTAGAATACATTTTAATTTAATTTTGACACGTACAGGAATTCATATTTTTATGTTAGAGTTGAAAGCATGAATCTATCTTGAAAACTACCAATGAAAACAATTTGGATCGATTCATATTTAGTACAATATGTGATCTAATAAACATTGTACCTCACACAGGAAGTATGGTTTGTTTACAAATATATTTTACTAACATTAATTATTAGCTGTATCCGCAAGAATATTTCACACTTTGTGTATCATTGCTTTTTAAAGCTTAAAGGTACTTTTGAAATACTGAGCAATCTATTCAATACCATGTATCTACGTCGATTTTAAAGGAATTCATCCAATGTTAAAATAACTTCGTCTCTGCGTCACTGCAATGTTTTTTTTAAAAAATAGAAAACTGTGTCATTCATTCTACAACTTGTTTGTTATTGCTACAGCACCGAGGCAAATGAATGATGCACTCGTTTATAATCCAGATGCCAGATCATTATAAAACAAGTTTATATTTGTGGTGAATACATTATAGTTTTAATTACTTATCCACCCACAAAATGAATATTTTAAGCTTAATTTCCGCGTGTCAATTGTCCTCGTCAATTACTCTGCGGCTGGAATTGACATCCCATGCTTAATGAGAGCTGTGTGGCAGCCGACTTCTCGTCTTGCAGCGCTTCCCCTCTCCCCGCGCCCTCACGAACGTCATCAGAGGCTCGACTCCTCCTGAAGGGCCTGCCTGCGCCTCCCAAACAGCTGCCGAGGGATAAGATCTCCCCGCCAGGGCACGCCGGTGCCCAAATTACCCTAATTACAAACTAATTAAGCAATTCCGAATGATCCTGATGACTAATTCATTACCGTAAGCTCGTGCCCGAGGTTCCTCCCTAATTTTGCTTAACGTAGTGCTCCTCCACGGAGGAGCCGCTGCCGTTGCAGGGGGGAAGGGGGAGGGGGTGATCTTGTGAATCATGACCTTCGCTTACTCCCACTCCTGCACGGGAGCGTTCCCTTACTGTGTCTCCAGTCGCGAAATAATTGTTTGATAGGGTTGGAGACGGGGATGTGAATGTTCGCTGGGTATACAAGATGACATATTACGGCTTGTCAGCTGGGTCGAATTCAGTCGCTCTCTGGAGGGGAATTCTGGCGGTCGGCTGCTCTGATCGGTAGGTTTCCGTGGTTTCTCCGATCAACACCAGGCGAATGCCGGAGCTGTACCCTAACAAACGGGCCACGGATCGCGCGCGATCTTTCCTTCCTCTTCCATATCCTACCCACTCCCCTTACACACACACACACACACACTAACATGCACTACACAGGAAGATCGGTCTGGAGCTTAGAGCTTGTCATGGTGGATGGTGGGAGATACCTTATTGGAAGGAAACTAGCTGACGGTAGGTCGGCGCCGGATCTCGCCATGCAGTGGGGGAAGATTACAACCATCTCCCGAGGTAAAACAGACTACACGTATGGGACAAATTACCTTCCCTGTTGCCGCGCCCGGTATCACTAACAATCAATCAAACCTGACATATTACGAGCAATATGCGTTGAATATAAACTTACAAATTGAAAGACCCTGTTATCTACTGGCACTTGTGTATGTCTCCTTGTAATTGATAACAATGCAATACATCCTTGTCAATACAAACTATGCTTATTTCACGTTATTACCGAGCAGAGACGTACACCCGTGTAATTCAACGCGTTGAATATCAAGTGGTTAGCTTAATTTCACATTGCAGTTTATAAAGTTTGTGATCAGATAGGTTAGAATCGATGAGTGTCGAAACACAAAAATGTAATGGAATGTTCAAGAAGATCTCAACCTGTATATTATAGTACGAGGAAAGTACCTTCAAGGCTTTTGGCCTCAAAATTGTAGTTTTGAAGGCCCAAAAACGCTTCGTTTAGGAGTTATTTAACAGTATTGATTAAAAAATGCGACCGAGTATTGCGAGTTGCATTTGGCATGAACATTTATAAGAGTTTTTTAAAACAAATCCTTCGTATTTTTAAAGTCAAAGTACAGTTTGTCACATCTCCGTGAAATTCTCTTTCTTTAGAGACCTCATTTATAAAGATTGGTTGCACGTGAGAGCCGCAAAAGGTATGTTTACTACTGAAATAATATAGGAGACGATTGATTGATTAATTATTTCCGGGCACAAATGCTATGGTTAGTAGTCTCGTTGGTGTAGAAAATTCCCCGGGAAGTGTTGGTGTTTCTCCCCTGATGAATGGTGAGATCTGGCGCCGACCTATACATCAACATGCAAAATTGTCCTCCTCCAGGTACCTCATTCCACTGCCAAACCGCTCTAACAGACACAAGCTTTAACTTCTCGACTGGTCTCTTAACACATGTGGTTGTGTAGTGTGTAATGTAAGCATAAGTGTGTGTACGTAAGGAGAGAGGTCATGACAAGGAAAATAAAGAGATCGCACGCGGTCTGCAGTTCGTATGTTAGGGTACTGAGACCGTATGCGCCAATGAAAAAAAACAAAACACGGAAAACGGAACTCTAGCTGCTGGACACTAGAATTACCCTCTAAACAGCGGCTAAATTCGACCTAGCTTTGAGCTGGTTCGTTTCCCGAAAAGGTCAAAATCTTCTTGATGTTAACCAATTTAAGCAAACTTATGCCTTCTTAAGAAATCGATTGTCCGAAGTGCAAATCACCGGTACACTACACTACAGGCGATATCTTAACCGGTATTGCTAAAGAGAGTGAGTTAGTTATTTGGCGTCAGTTACTGAGGTCGTAAGTCTCGTAATTGTAGTGCATGCTATAAAAAGAGGTTGTATTCTTTCCCTCCTAGACCGTAAGATTTTGCGCAGACTTTCACGTCCTCTAGCGGTGTTTTTCCTCTTCAGATATTTCCCCCAGACGAACATCACCCGCTTCCTGGACAATCTCTAGGTGCTCGACAGTTATTCTGTCATGTGAGATAGTGTAGTGCACGTATGACTTAAACTAACATGCACTACACTACCACAAATGCTGGAAGATCGGTCAGGAGCTTGTTCCAGCTGGGGCGGTGCCCCTCTGGTGGGAGATATTTGGTTGGGGAGAACCCTGCTAGCCGGCGGTAGGTCGGCGCCAGATCACGCCATCTAGCAATGGAAGATCGCCGCTACTTCCCGAGAAAATATCATGCACTACGCTTATGGGACTAGTGACCTTATCAGTTGACACGCCCGGAATCACTAACAAACAATCAATCAATAAATCAATCAACCGATGTTGGTAAATACTGCTACCCGGAGGGTTGTCCAATAGCGGCCATTTTGGCTAGCCGAGTGAAGCCGAGTTTGGCCAGTTTTGGTCCTATGGGTCGTATTCGTTGAAACACGTGATGGTAGACGAAAATATTTATGGTGAACCCGAACGACCTCTTGCGACGGCGTCCAAAAACATGGGCTGCCAAACGATCCGTTTGCCTTGGTTTTGCCCGTCCAACGTCAGCCGACCAATTTCGGCTCCACTGTGACCGTCACTTAAAAAGGCCTCCCGGAAGCAAAGACCGAGAGGAGGTCGTGCAGCGGTCTCTCAGCCTCCCCAATGACGCGTCGGCGGAGTGGGCGTGGCACGGCGTCTATGACAAGTGCGCCACTTCCCCCAGGCCGTCGCCGGGCGCTCGCTCCGTTTTAAAAGCCTCTCTGTGTGTGTCAGCACGCACGCATACGGCACGCGGTTGCTAATGAAACGTCTCCCCGAGCGCAATATTCCTAAGACGGTTTCATTACGGCGGGCCGGGCTTTGGGCCGCGGGGGCGGGCCGACTGCAGCGCGCGGCGCGGCGGAGGCGGCAAACGCCGCGACGAGGCTCCCGGGGGCGATAAGGAAGGCACGGCGCCGGGGGAAGGGGGGAGGTGAAGAAGATTGCAGCAGGTGCTCGGGGAAGGAAGAGAAGACCTCGGGTTGGAAAGGGGAGGTCACACTGAAGATGACAGTGTAGGTGCATGAGCATGCTGGGCGTTTTCTATTTCTTCGAGTGTTTTTCAAGAATACAATCCGACCTCCGTGTATCAAACCTATATACAACGAAATTTCTCTATAAATCGAATTATTGTTCGGTACCTTGAAAATTCCGTTTTAAAAACTTTTCTATGTATCAAAAATTATTACTATATATCGGACTATTTTTTGTCTGGAGAAGAATTCTAGCGGCCGGCTGCTCTGATCGGTAGTTTTCCGTAGTTTCTCCAATCAATACCAGGCGAATGCCGGAGCAGTAACATAGCAAACGGCCCACGGACCTCGTGCGATCTTTCCTTCCTCTTCCTTGTCCTATCCTCTCCCCTTACACACACACACACACTTACACTAACCTGCACTACACTACCACATATTTAGGGAGAATGGTCGGGAGCTTAGAGGTTGTCCCGGCTGGGGCGGTGCCCCGCTGGTGGAAGAGTCTTAGTTAGGGGGAAACCCCACTAGCTGACGGTAGGTCGGCGCCGGTTCTCGCCATCCAGCGGGGGAAGATCACCGCAATCTCCGAGAAAAGCATGCATAACACTTACGGGACTAATGACCAAAGCAGTTGACGTGCCCGGAAACACGAAAAAATCAATAAATCAATCTGACTAATTTTCTGAATTCACAATTTTTTCTATGATATAAAAACATCAGAACATACTATAAATATGTTTTTAAATAATAGTATTCATTAAGTTGGAATGATAGTATTATTACTGGGAAAATTATTACTTCGTTCTAGACGTTTGTATAATTGAATTAATGTTTATAAAACACCAACGCGTCTTCTGCATCCTGTTTCCAGACTTCTAATGAAGGTAACTCATTCTTCCTTTTTCTTTACGAGGGAACTGATCAGTCGTGAAATGCATTCGCCAAAGGGTTCGCCCATAAGTCCATCACGTGCATCTCCGCATAATGGCCCTGCCTTAAGTAAGTCAGTTCAGCGCAAGTTTAGTTTGCTGTTACGCGCTTAAGAAGAGTGCTCGGAATGTTGAAACGAAAATCTCTTTATGCTGCAGAAAAATTGAACTTGATTATGTTTACAATGGTTTGCAAATATATGTAGTGATGCAGATATTTGGATTACCAACTAGTACAGTGTCGACTATAATGAAAAACCGTGAAAAAATGTTAAAATCTGAAAATCATAGGACGAGATTGGAAAATTTCTATATATCAAAGTTTCTGTACATCGAATATTATCAATGGAACCGTGAGATTCGATGTATGGAGGTCCGGCTGTTTTATGAAATGAATGCTGACATCCCAAGAGAAACTCTTATGCCAATCTGAAGAATAATGTTGCAAAAATTTACTTCTAATTCTCTTCCTACTTCTTGGTTTTAAATTACTTTCTCTTACTTTTCTCTCTCATATATTCTTTATAAGTCCATCTACCATATCTTTCCTTTCTTTTTACTTTTTCTGTTATTTCTTCAACCTATTTCTGTAAAAATTTAATAGAGCTACTGTCAGATACCATAACCTATAGACGGTGTTTTTATTTTAGGTGAAGAGTAAGAGTATTAAAGATACGAATCTATTCTAACAAATATTCTGCATGAGTATAATTACTCACTGCATTCCCTTCATTTCACTTACATAGTATTGCATAAGAACTGAAATGCATGCTTAAAATATTCCAAAAGAGGCTAATAAGAGAGTGAACTGAGACCGTAGTTCAGCAAAGTAATTTTTTGAGGCGTTGAAAAAGAATATTACACTTTTGGCTAAGAAAGTAAAGGAAAATTGAAAAGAAAATTACTAGTGACTAGGAAATCCAAGGAGGTTAGTAATTTTAATGATGGAATGCTATGAATTTTCGGTCCAACTAAACCTCACACTTCCTCCAAAATAAAAACTAATTGTTACGAAGAATTATATTGCAACTATAATAAAATGGAGATACTTTTTATTTAAAAAGCAGTTAGAGATTCTAAATCAAATTTTGTATAATACATTAATCCCGTGTTATTTTTCTGCTTCCTAATTTTTTATGAGCTTGTTTGTAGCTGCTAATTGAGATGAGATGGAAAAATTGGACGAAAATTATTTAACACGCCAAGAAGCTAGATAGGCGAATTTGCAGTGCTGGTAATGACTTAGAGGAGATGAAATGGCCCACAGTCCAGTCGGAGAGGGAAGGAAGTGATTGTGGTTCGTGCTGGGAATATTTTCGGGTGGCCTGAGAGCGTGCGGAGATAAGGACATTTTGCGAAGCCTTAGGCCCACCTTTATGAGAAGTTAGGAAAATGCGATGTTCTAAATGAAAAGAAACGAAATTGGAACACTTTAATTGGTTCTATGTTAGGGTAAGCTTAGAGTACAAAAAAGGGAGCAGTTACCATGGCCAGGAAAAACTGAGCATTAGAACACATGACAAAGAAATATAAATCTGTTCAAAAGATTCTATAAATTAAATCAAAAGTGACTTATACAAAATTTCAAATTCTACTAAATAAGGAAAGGGAATTTCATTTTGGATATTTTCTCCTCTTATTATATACATCCGTATTAAAGGAAACTAGTTAATATTCAAACAATTCATAACGCCAGTCCTTGATGTTTCGAAACGTTATTATCCTTCTGGCCAAAACCAGCCAGTTACTTAATTATAAATCCTACACTGCAGACCCTAGAGCTCATTGCGTCACCCAGTACTTGGTTGGCTAAGAAATGCAAGGGCCGTAACTGCCACAGAAAATACAAGGAAGAGGAGAACTACTTCAGACAAATGGGGGAGAGCGATCAGGAGAAAAAGGCGGGTTGCAAATGCGTGAACAAGTACAACTGAAACCGGGAAGGAAGAATGAACAGGGAGAGCAGCATTACCATTTGCAGTTAAAGGGGCACATAAAAGGAGAAACAAGAAAGTAGCAGGACGCTCAGTATAATGTTAGTTAGGGAGGCTCCGGAAATAGGTGCCTACACCCACACATACACGCACCCCATGCATACTGTAACATCGTGGGTAGGGATCTACACCACAAAGAAACAGACACGAATGGGTATTTACAATTTATTTACAATAAATTATTTACAGGAACTAAAACCTCACTCTAAGTCGTTTGTCAGAGCTACCTGCCGCAGCCCCCCTCTCCCAACACGCGCCTTGCGGCCGCGCCTGCGAGTAGCCAACTCGGCTGACTCGCAACTGGGCACCTCATGTGTCTCGGCAGACCATCTGCCCTGAAGTATAAGGCATACTTCACCGCGTCCGAACCTTGAACAGCTACTCGTGCCTTCACCACTTCCGCGCCAGACTTGGCCGGACAAGTTTTGCGGTGTTTTGCCGCGAGGAAACCAGAATCGTCACCCCCGAAGGGTCCTACGACGCACCTTAATTTAGGCCCGAGTCACATGACCTCCTACGTCATCTGCCCCACACGCACTCGTCTTGAAGCGAGTGCCACCGACGCCGCATTTTGTGCCCGGCGTCTGGGATTTCCGTGAGGGGTGGCCTTTGTTGGGGAGCCTATATTTGGCTCCCTCATCCCCATACCTTGCAACTCAAGAGCAGGGAGTCAAGTCTATTACGCTACAATACACAGACACAAATACCCGGCGGAGTTGGGGCTGGGCAATGGCGGGCGAAAAGCGCTGGCGGTGTAGGGTGGGTAAAGGAGTGGTGGGGAAAGTGGGGCGTGTTGGGTAATGACGGACTCTCCTAGTGCTTTCTTTCTTTTTTAAATTTATTTTCTACCTGTTCGTCATGTTTTTCAGAGAAGTTAAATTTGCCCGTTCACTAATATTTGGTCATTAACACAACCGCGGGTTTCCACCGGGTCACGAAGTAATTTAGTTTCAATAGACTGTTGTAAAGACACATAACAGTAAACTATTTTAGGAGTTTTGACATAAGTAATTATAAATTTAATCTATTTACAGAATAATAAATTACATCCTTTGCAATAAAGAAACAGTATATTTCCTTGACGAAGGACATCATGGATATGAGCCCAAAATTTATTGCTTATTTATCCTTGAAAATTGATTTTATTACATAAGAGCTTCTTTTTTAAAATTTAATTTTCAAAATTTATGTAGTATATGACTCAGTGTAGGGATCACAGAATTTTGAAAATGTGCACAGAATTCACTTCTCCCCATAGCACGTCATACGCAGTTTCAACTGTTTTTTGACGTAAAATAAATAAACCAGTCTCCTTGAAATTTTTATTTTATTTGGAGACCTAATTCTCCTGTTTGACCTAAATTGAAATATTTGTCACTAGTTGCAAATGGAAGAAGATCGAAAAAATTTTGGGCTTGATTAGTTATAAAGTCTGTTACGTTCGCGATTTGTAATTCATCAGGTATTTGCATGTTTAAAATGAACTACGGTGCTTTTACTATTTTTCGTAAGTTTTTATTTTGTGTAATTTGTAAATCAGTCAGGTTAGTTTTGACAGTATTTCACGATATTATACATCCAACGCATAAGTTGTCTGTATAATAGAAGAATAAGTCAATTTTCCATTACGTAAATTTATATTCGATTTTATGTTGATTAATGGGTAAAGTTGTACCATTTTGCTTTAGTTGTGCGGATGGTGAATTACAAATTTTTATTCCGTTTGAGGTTAGTATCAAGAAGTACACCTAGATATTTAACAGGTAGGAAATATACCCATTCGATAGGAATATTATTTCGTTTTCATTGTGTACGATTTTTAACTTGTTGTTGTGAAAAAAATGTTGCTTGTGATTTACGCTGGTTGATTTTGATATTCCACTGATATGCTCTGTCTGTGAATAGATTAAGATCACTCCCAAGTGCTTTCTGCGCTGGTTACCCGTCTACTTGACACAGCCAGAGCTTGGGAGGGGGTTACGGATTTTCTAAACTGTACACGACAGCAAAGTTTGAGATTTCCATGACGCGTTTATGGAATATTTCATATCACGTATCATGGAAGAATGGAGTATTTTGGAGTTGCAGGAATGATGTTTGCTAGCTACGCAATATGTTTCTTTGTTGTTGTTTTCTTATTTGAGCGAATATATAAGAGGTTAAGCTAGTTTCTCTATAATTTCCATTTTATCCTTGAAATCAAAAGTAATGGTTTAAAAACTATTTTTTTAAATGGAAAAACCTTCAAAAATATAAATTTTGTTTTATAAATGTGTACAATTTGTGTATTCAAATCCAACGCGTTCACTTTCTACATAAAATTACATTAATATTGGTGCAAATAAAGTTTACGTTGGTTGCGCAGATGTTGTGAATTTACGGAATAGATAAATTTGTATGCGTTACTATCAAGAAATGATTAATTGTAATACTCCTATCTTGAAATATTCATAGACATGTTTTTATGATACCTATCCCCCGAACGAAGTATGTCATCAGAGTAGAACCAATATTAACTAAACTTTGTGAATAAACTGCTGATGGTCGCAATTGCCACCAATGGCTAGAAAAACAAATGCTCCATTTATATACTAGCCAGTGATGTATACAAGCCACCTACCCTCAAGTAATCTTTAACATTAATGAAGAACCACGAGTAAGACTCTTTCTCCTCGTTGGTAGAAATTATACTGTCGCAGGGCGTGACAGTTGTGCTTACGTATTAACGCTAATGTAATAACATTGCCTGCGACTGTAAAATTGAAAAGTTCGCATTTTTATTACTTTTCCACTACTTTCGAATTAAAACTTACGTATTTTTCAAAATGCTGAAATATTACTGTAAGTATTAAGATTCTACATTGCGTCAGTATTTTCGGAAAATATACAAATGCAAATTTTTTGTTTGAGCACAATAAAAAGCTTTGAGATCGCCGAGATGTTGACATAAAATATTGTATTCTACAATGTAAATTTTTCGAAGTTACGAGGTTCTGTGAGATGGTGAAGTTACGAGGTTCTGGACAATTTACCCGTTCCATTCCCTAGTGCGGACGCCTAGATTTAGTTAACAGGCACCATCGCGAATTCTAGCTAGATCGAGACCGAGAGGGCGTGTCAAGAGATCTGGAGGAGAATTCTAGTGGCCGATTGTTCTGATCGGTAGGTTGCCGTGGGTTCTCTGATCTACGTTTGGTGAATTTCGGAGCAATACCCAAGTAAAGGGTCACGGATCGCGATCTTTCCTTTCTCTTCCTTGTTCTATGTCGGGAGATCAGCCGGAAGCTTACAGCTTGTCCCGGCTGGGGTGATGACACGCTGGTGGTAGATACGGTTTTGGGGAAACCCCGCTAGTGAACGTGTAGGTCGGCGCCGGATCTCGCCATTCAGCGCGGGAAGATCACGTCCTGAGAAAAACGTACACTACACTTACGGGTTAATGACCCTAGTAAGTGCCGCGCCTGGAATCACTAACAATCAATCGATCCTAACAAACGGGCCAAGGACTGCGCGCGACCTTTCCTTTCCTCTTTGATTTGCTAATCTCTCCCCTTAAACACACTCACTTGCACAATACTACCACTTTCCGGGACACCTGTCGGGAGCTTAGAGCTTGTCCCGGCTGGGGCGGTGGCAGTATGGTGGAGAGAACATTGGGAGAAAATCCCTGCAAGTCGAAGTTGTCGGCGCCGGATCTCACCACCCAGCGGGGAAGCTCATTGCTCCCTTCCAGTGATAAAACATGCACTACACATACGGAACTACTGACTATAGCATTTGACGCGTCTGGAATCACTAATTAATCAATCGAGTCAAGAGATCTGTTACTGCAGCGCCTCTGACCGGGAGGTCCTAGGTTCGAGTCCTGACGGCGGCAGGATTTTCGACACTTGCTTCTCAGCTGGAGGAGAATTCTAGCGCCCGGCTGCTCTGATCGGTAGTTTTACGTGGTTTCTCCGATTAACACCAGGCGAATACCGGAGCAGTACCCTACCAAACAGGCCACGGACCGCGCGCGATATGTCCTTCCTCTTCCTTCTCCTATCCTCTCCCCTTACACACAAACTTACACTAACATGCACTGCACTACCACATATTCCGGGAGACCGGTCGGGTGCTTAGAGCTTGTCCCGGCTGGGTCGGTGCCCCGCTGGTGGAAGAGTCCTGGTTAAGGTCCACTAGCCGACGGTAGGTCGGCGCCGGATCTCGCCATCCAACGGGGGAAGATCACCGCCATCTTCCGAGAAAAAAACTTGCACTACACTAACGGGACTAATAACCAACGCAGTTGACGCGTCCGGAAACACGAAAGAATTTATCAATCAAGAAATCTGCTCGCTGTATTATTTCGTGTTTAAACTATCCAATTTAATGAGCGGGGACTTGCCTTTAAGGCCGGCGCACCGGGAGTCGTCTGCCTCGGCAGCAGGCGTGAGGTCGCATAAAGAGCGCTCTCTCGGAGACGCGCTGGAACTCTGCTTGGCGAACTTGGGCACATCCCGGGGAGTCTTATTCAGGCGGCGAATAGGCAGGAGTAGGGGCGCTCCCTATCCCTTACCCCAGCTGCCCTTCTCATCACCGCACGTCATCGCTCATCTATTCCCGGCATCCTTGTCGCTCTTTCTTTCTTCTCGATCTCTCGTCCCTTTTTTTCTTCTCATTTCCTTTTAGGAGATTTCTGAAACTGTTTTAGAAGTGTCGTAAATTCTTCTACTTGTTTCTTTTTACTCGATGTGTTTATCTATCATATCGTATTTCGTTAATCCTACTCATTCATGGTCCTCCAGGTTCATCGTTCTTTTCCTTCCTTTAACTGTGTCTTTTCGAGAATTGCAATTTCTCCGTATGTCACGTATTTCCGTGTAGTGTACTTTCTCTATTTTATTGGTCTCTCTTCTTCTTTATTCTCTCTTCTTGTGTGTTTCTTCTCTCTCTTTATCTCTTTTTTCTTTCACTCTGTCTCTATTTTCTCGCTCTCTCTTTTCTCTCTCTCTTTTTTCTCTCTCTCTTTTCTCTCTCTCTCTCTCTCTCTCTTTTCTCTCTATCTCTTTTCTCTTTCTCTCTTTTCTTTCTCTCTTTTCTTTCTCTCTTTTCTCTCTATTTCTCTCTTTTCTCTCTTTTTCTCTTTTCTTTCTCTCTTTTCTTTCTCTTTCTCTCTTTCTCTCTCTCTCTCTCTCTCGTTCTCTCTCTTTCTATTTTTTCTCGTTCTCTCTCTTGCTCTTTCTCTCTCGTTCTCGCTCTCTTTCCCCTCTCTTTCCCTTTCTCTCTCATTCTCTTTCTCTCTCGTTCTCTTTCTCTCTCGTTCTCTTTCTCTTTTTTCTCTCTTTCTCTTTTTTCTCTCTCTTTCTATCTCTCTGTTCATGCTCACCCATCTTCTTCCTTCCTCGTTTTTCAATGAGTTCCATTCGCCCGTTTCCTTCTCGTTCCCTCCTCCTTAATCCTCTGCACCCCTGCGGCGACGCGCAACGCGCCGTGTTCGCAGCCGCTGGGGCTCCGCACACGTGTTTCGAGAGGCCGCGCCGCGAGCGGAAGTACTTCCACAATACTCAATTTGCCGGCGCCGCTTTTTACCGCGGATGCGAGATAAGCAACTCTTTGTGGCGAGCAACGCGCGCGCTGACGTGCCTGGCGGGTGGGATGGGGAGGGTTGGGGAGGAGTGGTGAGGGGTGGGGAGGGGTGGGGGCGAGTACACAGTTGTGCGAGTGGAACACTCCCTGTGGCACGCCTCTGGTGGGCCCCCAGGAGCTCCCCAAGGCAGAGTTGTTGTTCCTCACTTTGCAAAGATGAAAATGCCCAAGTGTCAAACATTCCATGTTTCGGGTAATAATAATAATAATAATAATAATAATAATAATAATAATAATAATAATAATAATAATAATAATCACCCAAACATTATTATTGTTGTTGTTATTATTGCTGTTATTGTTATTGTTATTGCTACTTTTATTGCTATTATTATTATTATTATTTTAAAGTTACATCATTATTAAAGAATTACTAAAGAAACAAAATTAAATCATAAAATATAGAATAGAAAATTACAAAGAATAAATTTTCAGAAAATAAAAATTTTAGGTCTGGTTCATAGAAAGTTGACCAATTTTACTTCAGAAACAGTCGCCAAGTCAGAGTTGTTTCTAGTCACTCGGCAAATATATATGCGATCCTACTCGTAGATTATTTAGACAGCTACCGTTTAGTAATGTAAAAGAAACAAGTTTTATGTCACGTTTTACTTCAGTTATCTATAAAAAGTTTATGCTATGCAGGTCAAACTAAAAAAAAAATACAAAACAAAAATCATCGTGGATTTAATTCGTATTAAAGAATTACCAGAAGAAAAAAAGAATACGTTTTGAGAAAACAAAATATCTAGATATGAAACAAAGGAAGATACCAAATTTGGAGTGGACTTTCTTGTATTTTTCTTTCTTTATTCTTTAATAATAATTTAACTTTAAAATAATAATAATAATAATAATAATAATAATAATAATAATAATAATAATATTCTATTTCATTACTTATACAATACCTTATGTGTAATTAATGTTACGCCTTTCCATTTATTTGTTGAAGTTAATAATAATACTTTTATTAGTACATTTTAGTACATTAGTACATTAGTAGTATTTTTAAGTACATTAATACAGTATTTCATCACTGACTGAATAAGATTTTAATGAGATTTATTTCCAATCAAAAAGACGAATGCACATGTTGCTACGCTTCAGAAGATTGAAAGTAATATTTATTAAATTTAAACACCAAATTTTCTCTTGAAGAGCGGGATATGCTTCAGAAGAATGAAAGTAATATTTATTAAATTTAAGTACCAAATTTTCTCTTGAAGAGCGGGATATGCTTCAGAAAAATGAAAGTAATATTTATTAAATTTAAGCACCAAATTTTCTCTTGAAGAGCGGGATATCTAAGAAACTTTCTGATTTTTTTTCGTTTGCGACCTTTTAAGTAACAAATATTGTTCGTGTAGAAAATAAGAATATTAACATTCAGATATTATGATAATATGAATATTTTTCTTGTTTTTATTTTATAGTAATTTGAGAAATTGAAATATAACATTATAGTTTAAAGTTTTCAATAAGAAAATTAGCAAACAATATTTTATGAAGTTTGAAAATCAGTAAATCATCAGATTGTTAGATATATTAATCGTACAAGTGATTCGCTGTTCTTTACTTTAAACCTTTTTTTCAATATGTAGTTGTTTAAAACATAAGAGAGAAATCGCGTATTATGACACCGTAAATTCACTTCATTGAAATTAAATGAATCCTACACTTTTATTTCTCTCCTTCCTTATTATACAGAAGAAAAAATATTGTCCATCTTTTATGTTTAAAATATTAATTATTTGCTGTATTACACATTATTAACTTTTTTAAACCAAATACAAACTACAAAATGTAAAAATAATAAACATCGTAAATGCGTTTAGGAAAATCAATTCCATGGAAACTATACAGGCCTAACACTGTAGCGTGAATATCAGCTCGGAGCATATAATCACTGCTTCCGGATATTGATGCAAATTCACACCTGGGCGAACACGCTCGATTTCCCTGCGCCAGCGCCGCCCGGCCCCACCCCGCCCCGCGTCACCTTGCGCCTCCCACGCCGCCCCGCCACACCCCGCGCTGCCACGCGCCGCGCCGCCCGAACCCTGCGACCCTCCCTCCTCATCAACCCCGACCCTCCGCACCCCACGACGCACCACTACACGCCGCCCCGCGCCACCTCGTTGCGTCCCGGCCCCTCCTCCGCCACGCCACGCGCGGCGCCGCGCCGCACCGGCCCGCCCCCGCAACGCCCTGCCGACCCGGCTCGGCCCACCCTCACTCCTCACACGCCAAGCCGGCCTACCCCCACCTCAAGCTGTCTCGGCCCCGCACATCCTCACCACACCCCCTCACGTCCCGCCTCGCCCCGCCTCGTCCCGCCTCGCCCCGCCTCGCCCCGCCTCGCCCCGCCTCGCCCCGCCTCGCCCCGCCTCGCCCCGCCTCGCCCCGCCTCGCCCCGCCTCGCCCCGCCTCGCTCCGCCTCGCTCCGCCTCGCTCCGCCTCGCTCCGCCTCGCTCCGCCTCGCTCCGCCTCGCTCCGCCTCGCTCCGCCTCGCTCCGCCTCGCTCCGCCTCGCTCCGCCTCGCTCCGCCTCGCTCCGCCTCGCTCCGCCTCGCCCCGCCTCGCCCCGCCTCGCCCCGCCTCGCCCCGCCTCGCGCCCCGCCTCGCCCCGCCTCGCCCCGCCTCGCCCCGCCTCGCCCCGCCTCGCCCCGCCTCGCCGCCTAGCCCTGCCCCGCATCGCCTCGCCCCGCTTCCTCCGCCTCGCCCCGCCGCGCCCCGCATCGCCCGCCACGCCCCGCCGCGTCCCGCCGCGCCCCGCCTCGTCTGCCTGACCCACTTTCGCCCTCCTCGCCTCGCTTCGCCTCGCCTCGCTCGCCTCGCCTCGCCTCGCCATGCCCCTCCCTCCTCTCCCCGCCCCTCCCTCCTCCCGCCCCTCCCCGCCTCGCCCCGCCCCGTCCCGCCCCGCCCTTTCCCACGATGCCAGCGGCAGCGCGCGCGCAAAGGGCCGAGGCACCGCCCAGGGCAGCGCCACCCCAAACGCACCACGGCGCGGCGGCCGCCCAGGGAAACCCTGCCTCCCAGGAGCTGCCGTGCGCCTGGATGACTTGAATCGCGGGCGGCGAGGGCGGACGCGGAGTTGAAGAGACAGACACTGGCAGCCTTCGCCAGCCTTCAGGAAAGGGAAGCCTCTGCAACAGGGCCCACAATAACCGTTTTAATAAATTTCAATGACGAATCATTTTTATTATGGAAATGTCATTTTATTTGACATATAATATAGGGTGTCAATAGACGATCGCGAGGGGTTTGCTCTGTGACAAATAGACAACCGGCGTTAAGGATCATTTTCGTTAGGTTGAAATAATAGAGCAGAGGCGGGATTAGCATTGTTTCGAGAGACAAAAGAAAAATATGTAAAATTCGGATGCTTCCAAGTTTTTAGAAGAACATTCATTCGCTCGAGCAGCGCGGTGATGAGCGGGTCGGCTCTTGATACATTTTACTAGATCGAGAAAAGACTGTAATTGACAGTTGCATAAAGTTAACTATCGTTTCTTATATTAGGATAGAGCGTCCTTGTAAGAAGAAAAATATAGTATTTAGGCGTATCTAGGCGTCCACCCGAGACGCAAGTGAGGGAAGTCACCAATTATAGTGGTATCGCCGGGAGAATTTGGAACCAGACACGGACATTAGGCGAGGACTTTATCCAGAAGCAAGATTCTGCTGCGGCGACGGAGATTCTGCTGCGGCGCCATCGAACGAAGAAGTGAAGAGAGCGCGAAGACCCACGAATAAATAAAAAGGTTTTATAACTATTGTAATGTAGAGAATACTGGTCATGACCAAAGATGAATTCATTTGATTATCAATATAATAAAGTCCAATTTGTTAAGTCGAATGAAACCTGATTATCATTGTTCGTTACGTGCAATCCAGCATTTTAATAAGATTTTGAGATTCCTCGCCACTCCGTATGGATGGCAGATTGAAGAATTGGTTGCAGAGTAAGTAGCAACATTTATTAACTTCGAACCCCAATTAACTGAGCTAGCACAACATAATTTTGGAATGACAGATATTTAAATTACGTAGGAATCATTAGGTTTCAAGTGTAACTTTTCCTGGCGCCCAAATTACATTTATCTGTAATAATTATGTTTCAAAATGTCGCTCCAAGTGAGGTTTGCTTTCCAATAGAAAGACGGGGCCTAATGTCCGTGATCTGGTTGCAAATTCTCCCGGCGATATTATAATCAGTGACGTCCCTCACTTGCGTCTCGGGTGGACGCCTAGACATGTATTTACTTCCTACAAGAACGATCTATCCTAATATAAGAACGATAGTTAATTTTATACAACTGTCAGTTAGTCTTTCCTCGACCTGGTGAAATATATCAAGAGCCGACCCGCTCATCACCACGCTGCTCGAGCGAATGAATGTTCTTCTAAAAACTCGGAAGAATCCATCTTTTTCTTTTGTCTCTCGAAAAAATGCTTATTACGCCTGTGCTCTTGCATTTGAACTTAACGAAAATGATCCTTAACGCCAGTTGTTTATTTGTCACATAGCGACCCCCTCCCGATCGTCTATTGACATCCCTATATTCTGTGTCATATAAAATGACATTTCCATAATAAAAGTGGTCCATCATTTTGGTATATCACAATAAAGATTAAACAAGACATCGAAAGTAAGTCGGGCCAGGAAGAGAAAATAGTGGAACAAAAGGAGATGCTGTGAGGTTGATGCAGCAAAAAGTCTTCAGCAATTAATGCGGAAAGAGATGAGGCGACGGGAGGCACAGCGGCAGAGGCAGATACTTGACGCTTCCCGCGCGTTTAACCTACGAGACCGTGAGTAAGCCAGTTAATTACGCAGCTGTTTGTACAACGCAAGACCAGCAGTTGATTCGCTCATCGTGCGTACGAATCGAGAAGTTGTTTTTGTTGAGTCAAGCAAAATACGCGCTTCCGGAAACCAAAGCGGAAGGGAAATGCATCGTTGCCTCTGTTGTATGAATTGAAGAGTGAGGAAATGTTTCAACTCCAAGAGAATTTGTTTTTGATGAGGTATTCTCTGCATGATTTCTCCTCGGCGATATATGATTTTTCTTCAAAGGGAAATCATTTCAAGTTACATGACGTGAATGGACTGTAATTTCCCATTGGCATTATTCCAATGATTTTGGTATACGTATTAGAACATAGAACATTCTCATAATTGCTTTTCAATTCCAATTTATCCAGGTTATAATAAATTCAATTTTCAATATAAGACATACAGAAAATACTGCAGAAGGCTATACCTGTGCACAGACCATATATTCTTATTATATACTTTTATAGTAAAATTACTAAAGAACAGGTTTGATTTCTTCACATTTAAGAGTTCGATATGCTTCATTTTCATGAAACCGTTTTTGAACTTCTTAATCGATTCCTTCTGCTTTAGTAATTGAAAACTAGCATTTGAATAAGTGATACACTAGCTCTTTACAAACACAGAATCCTGTAATACAACTTTAATAATTGAATTAACAACTGAATTCTACCATTTGGTACAATGTTGGCAGCAACTCGCTTGTCATTAGTTGCCTCACAACCGAATCAGAAGCAAAAGTTTCGCTTTCGTGACTTCGGTCCTTCCTTCTCCACCCACTAATTACTACAACTGCAGCGCTGCTTGTATACACCGCTCGCCAAATCGCGCCTCTTGGCCGAGGTATCCGCCGCAGGCTGTTTCCAACTGCTCCCTCCAAACTCCTGGTCTCCGGCCGTGAAATAATTTGAGGGCTGTCGAGGCGCGCGGGAGCTACTGACCGCCGGGAGGCCGTTTCCTGCGGCGGCCGCGGGGCGCGGTTGGTGCGCGGGGAGCGCACGAGTGGGCGGAAGGGAAAGGGTGCGAGAGGGAGGGGAAGATTAGGGAGAGAAGGGAGAAGGAAAGCATGAAAAAAGGGAGGGGGAATGATCGTAAGACAGGGGGTTGGGAGAGTGTAAGGAGGGGATGAATTGAATTGGGTGAAGAGAGAAGTAAGGTAAAGTAGAGAGTTAAAAGCGAGGGAAGAGGAAGGCTCAAAACAGGATTAGAATGATCGTAAGACAAGGGGGTTGGGAGAGTGTAAGGAGGGGATGAATTGAATTGGGCAAAGAGAGAAGTAGGGTGAAGGAGAGAGTTAAAAGTGAGGGAAGAGGAAGGCTCAAAACGGGATTAGAATGATCGTAAGACAAGGGTATTGGGAGAGTGTAAGGAGGGAATGAATTGAGTTGGGTGAAAAGAGAAGTAAGGTAAAGGAGAGATTTAAAAGAGAGGGAAGAGGAAGGCTCAAAATGGGAGGATAATGATCGTAAAACAAGGGGGTTGGGGAAGTGTAAGATAGGAATGAATTAAGTTGAGTAAAGGCAGAAGTAAAGGGAGAGGAGAGAGTAGAAAAGGTGGGGAGAAGAAGTTTCAAAACGGGACGGGAATGATCGTAAGACAAGGGGATTGGGAGAATGTAAGAAATCAATGAATTAAGTTCAGTAAAGAGAGAAGTAAAGGAAGAGGGGGGAGTTAAAAGAGTGGATAGAAGAAGGCTGAAAACGGAAGGGGAATGATCGTAAGACAAGGGGGATGGGAGAGAGTAAGGAGGGGATAAATTGCGTTGGGTGAAGAGAAAAGTTAGGCGAAAGGAGAGAGCGTGAGTGAAAAAAGTGAGCTGAGAGGAAGGCTCAAAACGGGAGGGGAATGATCGTAAGAAAGGGGGATGGGAGAGTGTAAGGAAGGAATGAATAGAGTTGGGTGAGGAGAAGAAAAGGGAGTGGAGATTGTTAAAAGGGTGGAGAGAGGTAGGCTCAAAATGGGAGGGGAATGATCGCACGGCGAGGGAGGAAATTGTGATGGGGTGAAGGGGATAAAGTGTGGAAAGGAATGGCTCAGAATGTCAGTGAAAGATGAAAGAGAGAGGAAGGAAAGAGGGCGTAGTTAGTTGGAAAGGAATTGGGTCTATGGGAAGCGGGAACTGAGACGCCATTCCTTTGCCCCCCTCCCCCATATACACACGCACAACTACCTTTTACATTAAACTTACGATAATCAATCATGTTGCATTCAATATATTCCAGATCCAGATGAAATTAGTCTTTAATGTTGGTACCCATGAGAAAAAACCGTTGAAGCCATGATTTTATGGACAGGAACGTTCAAACCGATATTGAATAAATATCTCAAAAATTGGCCACGATTTTCCTATTTCAGAATGAGGTGAAACATGTTAATAAATGTAGCTAAATACTGCTCGAAAATAGGAACATAGAATGTATAGAATTTATATTAGTTCTCTCAGCTCCTTTTTATTATTATTAATATTATTATTATTATTATGTTTATAATCTTGCTGTATCAGTAAAGTTGCCATTTACTTATAAAATTAGCAAATCCATTTTATACTTGAGTTGGAAATTTCCCCAAAATACCTGCAGCAATACATATTTACTTCCAATTAACTAAATGATGTAGACAATTCGCAATATATCTGGTTGCTCCAGAAGAATTTACTAGTAATACGTTGCATTGTGGAAATTGGAATAATTAGCTGCGCAAAGCATGTTTCTCTATTCAATCAGTTTGCTATTTAGAAGTGCGTAGGGTCGTATTATGTGGTTTGGATCCTGCATATTTGCTTCACATTCCATATTTACATTATTCAGCTAGAACATGATTTTTCATATAAAACCCACACTTATGCGTAAACGCTTATTACATGAAGGTGGCATTGAATTTTAAAAAATGTATGAAATCATTTAGTTATGAAATCGGTGGATGCATCAATCGAAAGAGATGAGAGATGATTATAAAAAAGGAAAACTTGCCAATGTGAGGTGAAACGCCTTTCTGTCAAACGGACTTTTCCCTCTATTACTGTAGAACTACATTACACCACGTGAAGATAACTCGCCCTCCAAATGCGCCACTTGGGCTGCGTGTGCGAGCGCGTCCTCGTGCGAACGACGGCTCCACTCAGAAGCGTACAACGGGAAACGCAGGGAGCGGGAAACGAAGAGGACTGGGCAGTGGGACGGAGCGAGCGAGCCGGTAGCGGGGGCGAGCGAACGCAGGGGCAGTCCTGGGGGTGCGTAGAGCCTATCTGGGCGCGGGGCGGGACGCAGGCACGGGGAGAGAGGCGGGGCGAAGCGGGGCGAAGCGGGGCGAAGCGGGGCGAAGCGGGGCGAAGCGGGGCGAAGCGGGGCGAAGCGGGGCGAAGCGGGGCGAAGCGGGGCGAAGCGGGGCGAAGCGGGGCGAAGCGGGGCGAAGCGGGGCGAAGCGGGGCGAAGCGGGGCGAAGCGGGGCGAAGCGGGACGAAGCGGGGCGAAGCGGGGCGAAGCGGGGCGAAGCGGGGCGAAGCGGGGCGAAGCGGGGCGAAGCGGGGCGAAGCGGGGCGAAGCGGGGCGAAGCGGAGCGAATCGGGGGGAAGCGGGGAGAAGCGAATCGGCGCGGGGCGACATGGGACGGTGCGAAATGGGGTGACGTCAGGCGGCACGAGGCGGAATGGTTTGGGTTTGGGCGGGGCGGGGCGGGCGGCGCGGGGCGATGCAAGGTGGTGCGGGGTGGTTCGGGGTGGCGTAGGGCGGTGGGGGCGGCGCAGGTGGTGTGGAGCGGAGCGGAGCTGTGTGAGGTGACGCGGGTGGTGTGAGGCGAAGCGGGGCGGCACGGGGCGGGGTGGTGGCCCTGAGCGGGGCGGAGGTCGCGGTGCGGGTGGTGGGCGGCGCGGGGCGGTCCGAGTTGCCGGCAATAACCCCAGCGCGGGGGCGGCGGCGGGGGCGCGAGAGGCAGCGCAGGCAGATCAATACCTTGCCGCCCCTCTGCCGCCGCCCCGAGCGCGCCCCCGCCCTTCCCCGCCCGCCCCCGCCCGCCCCGCCCACCGCGACCTCGCTGCCCTACGCGCACCCTCCCCGCCGGTGCGTGTGGATTCGCCCTGTGGCGGTACCCACCGAGCTACTCGCCCCCGCCGAAGCGCCCGCTGGAACCGCCTGGGCCTGTCGCTTTCCCTGGTCTCGCGCGACTGTTGCGACACGAGCCCTTTTCCTGTTTGCCCAGGCCTTTGCCGTGCTGCTATCCACTTGGCGTTTGGCACGCCACTCATCTTTGCAGTTCGTTTGTTAGTGAGAATTCAGAAATAATATTCGCGAATGTTTGCTAAACATTTCTTTGAAAAGGAAATCGGTGCATTTACATGATAAACCAGAAATGTTCACGAATCTCACGAAACATTAAAAGAAATAGACTACACTACAAACTTTATTTCTGTGCACAGAATAAAACGTAATATAGAGAACTTTCTTATCAAATTCTGCGAAATAAAACAAAAACGCAAAAATGCGAGCACAGAGTTCAGTTTATTTCAATTATATTAATATTGTCGTCTCTCTGCGAAGAATGAAGTGGACAGTATGATTATGTTTGCGACATTCAAGAAATTAAAGTATATGAAGAATCGATGTATATTTTGACATGTGTAGATCATTTACATATGTCAAGTTCTTAGGTTTTGGGAAAGTCCAAGAACGTGTAATATTATTGCTCGCTGCAATAGGCTATTGTAAACGTTTGGAGGTGAAGAGTACAATCTGCAGACCTTTCGTTGAGCTATACAATGTCTATTTTCTCTTTCACGATCGGAAACAATTTAATTGTGAATAAGGATGCCGTAGCTAAACGCTGATTGCTCTCGCATGTAGCAAAACGAGAACAACAATAAGTGGACACTGTGAAGCTACATATAAGCTATAAGCTAATATTGTAAAATACATTGTTAGTAAATGTGAATTTTTTTAATGAGCTGTTGATACCGTCACCTGTTAATTATTATAATGATTATTACGTTCCCGTGTGGTTAATTATAGATATCTGTATTCCATATTACCACATTTTTAACTGAAGGGTAATACATTTTCGACTGAATACACTGATTCATATTTGAAGAGGCAATACAGTAGTAACAACACAACAATTCACAACTCACGGGACAATCTCAGCAACAATACTTTAGCAGATGATTATTAAATAATAAAAGATCATTTACAAGTTTCAGTGCCAGGTACAATACTTTCTCCGAGATAACTCTCTTCTATAAAATTAGGGACTTAAGTCAGTAATAAAACAAAAATAAAACTTACATTAATAATACTATTAATACATTAGTCTTTTTAATTTCTAAATCTAACAATATATTGTAAAACCTCTGTAATCCACTTCATTTTCAGTTACTCATTACGATCAGGTCTTTCGTCCCTTTTATTATTCAACAAATGCTGAAATGTTCCGCGAATTACCGGGCACGAGCTGTGAGTCGCGGGCGTTCTCCTTTAACCTCGCCGCGGCGATGGCAGCTGCGCTCCTGTATTCCGCAAGTGTTTGCACGCGCGTATGGAAACCGAGGTGAAGAGTAACGACTGCTAAATTTAGGCTCTTTCCGCAGCGCGACCCGCCGGCCCACCGGGCGACTGGCAGCGTGCTTCGCCGGCGCCCCGACAGACTGCGCGCTGGTGTTCCGCAGGGCTCCTTGAGCGCTTTGCTGCCAGTTAGCGAACTTATGAAGACGTTTCTAAAGTTGGTACAGGAAACAAATAAAGAAAATTGAGATCGTATATTCAACTCATGATGATTAGTTATTGATAGGTCGCGGATTTTAATGAAATGTCATATATTTTTCACTTTAGAACAATGACGTTTAGAATAAAAATTCATTTTATGTTATGACAAAAGGAAATAACACATTTTTTGTACGTCAATTTTTGCATTTTTTATCGATTTCGACTAATAAGTCATTTTTCTTTTTTCCGTAATTTTTAATGCATTTTCACTTATTTTTATCGATTTTAATGTCGTTTTTATGGTACTTGTTTCAAATAAATATTTACGAGATGCAACAAATGTTCTCCACAGAACTCCTGAGATGCCTTTCAATTTCTTCGCTCATATATTGTAATGTCAACCGCTGTGAGTACTATGTAATCGAATTTTCATGTGACGCCTATCGGCACCATTGTCAGTTCCGCCGACTTCGCGATAAATAAAGAAGATTTTCGTGTAAATAATAGTCCAAAACAAATATTTGCAAGCTGAGTTTACATAAAAGAGGAAGAAACCTCGATTATATCAATAACGTATCCAATAGCATGAGTTCATCTGAATTGGTTTTGATCGAATTATTTACGTCATTATTCTTTGTTTTAAAAACATTTTAAGAGCATTTTATTACATAAAGGCATTTTAAAAACATTTTAAGAGCACTTTCTGGGTCATTTTTGGCAGTAATCCGCCCCCTGGTGATTAATGTAGGTCACTAATAATATAGAGTCCTTGAGTCAAGATCCGAGATTTTATTCTATGGGGTTGCTGAAGGGTCTTTGGTTTCGAACACTGTGCACTCTCACAATTATTTTCGAATCCATTTTATAACGTTTCTATTCATAATGTTGAGTCATGTATTATAGTGGTTCTGAAAGGGAGGTTACTGGGTTTTTTGATTGCCTCGCATCTGTTTAACATAAAAATGCTTATAATAAATGTCGAGAACCATGGTCCTTAGGTACTAAGGTATAGAAATAATGTAAGAAAATACACAACTTACATTTATCCACGCAATAATAGCTTGATAGGCTAATAATAACGAATGGGGGGCTTACGGACTAATCGTATGTCTATCACGGTCCAAATTGACCACTCCCGCTTCGATTGATGCACTTACTACCGAGTTACGCCTCTCAGATATCCGCTTGAAAAAATAAATTGAGCTCTGAATTTGCCATGAAACAAATACATGGATGAGCAATGGCTTCTTTCCTCTACTCGATATCATAATAACGCAGTAGTACCGCTAGTAGTATGGTTGTAAAGATATCAGTGATATTAATGTTATCCGGTTGCATGACAATTGCATCATCCGCACAGGCAACACATGTGTAACCAAATAATGGCTACTTTCCTCTACATAACTATACCAAAGTAGGGCTCGCAGGTAGAATGTTGGTAAAATTAAGAGACATTACTGTATTACACCTGTGTTGTATGAAACGTCAAATTGAAATTCAACCAAGCACGCTCTGTATGTACTTCCCAATTTTAAAATTGATTCACGTCAAAACTTGTTCGCACTATCTCAAAGATTCAATGCACGCTCCATCTTTTGACAAACGATGTTGAAGAATTGGTAAAAGCGTGCATGTGCACACCGGTTTCTGGGCGGCAGTGCAGCTCTCCATAAGCCCGCGATTGATGTAAACTCGGAAATCGTCATAAGGAACGCGTCCCATCCCCGTCACAAAAGACCGTCGTGACGTCACTGTCGCCACCAACGAAAATCTGCTCCCTGCATTTCAGCCCTTTCCCTCATACAGACTACGTAGTAAAGAAAATTGGAAAATATTAACATTTTAAACAGAAATGGTTCATGTATAAATAGCTACTCAAGATGTTTGATTTCTAAATCCATAATTGCATCCCGTTTTGATTACTGCGAAAGAATACTAATGGGAGCCCAAAAAACTGATAATTAAAAAACTCTAAATCCAACAAAATGGATCCGTAAGGGTAATAATTTAATGCATTAGTTGCACGCCAGTGCTAGACATTCCAGAAACTCTGAAATGTATGTTAATAAAACTGAGAATTCATTTTAAGTGGCTAATTTTATATTTAAATAAATGGAACATCACCTAACAGAAAATGTATTCAACAGAACCCAAATAGTGGAAAATAAAACAAGAGAAACAAGTCAAACACAAAATTTAATAATTAATTTCAGTAAAACTGTACATTAAAAAAATAGACCAGTATTTAATAAATGATTTGAATTATTTAATAAATTAAAAAATAAAAACTTGCGATAAAATTACAGAATTTAAAAGAAAAATCTATAAAATATATATCGGAAAATAAATTGTTTAAATATTTAATATAGTACACTTATAGGTGTAAATAATGTGTGTAAATATGTATTTCATGTAACAAATGGCCGAAGGATAAATAAATCAAATATATCTCTTGTTCGCCGCATTTTCCACCCCACTGTGCGGCCGGAAGGCCCGGCGATTATTCTCAAACCCAAAATACATCCTGCTATCACCCAAAACCCCAGGTAGTCCCGGTAGCGAAATGCTCGCCACAGCTAATACAAAAATTGAAAAATCATTCAAAAAAATCATTGAAAAAGCTTCGGACGTATGTCACAACGCTGCTTTCGGCAGGTTTGCTTTGTTTCGACAAGCAGTTTGTCTTTGACAAGTTCGTCATATCTTCCATGTATTTGAAGTTTGACTATCGTTGAACCAAATGAGGTACCTTCTTTTCGGCAAGCAGGCACCGAACGTGATATTTCATTGTGATTGTTTGTTTGATTGATTTATTCGTTTTTCCGGTCGCGTCAACTGATGTGGTCATTAGTCCCGTAAGTGTGGTAGTGTAGTGCATATTAGTGTGTGTGTGTGTATGTAAGGAGAGAAGATAGGACAAGGAAGAGGAAGGAAAGATTCCGCGCGGTCCGTGGCCCGTTTGGTAGGGTTCTGCTCCGGCATTCGCTTGGTGTTGATCGGAGAAACTATGGAAAACTACCGATCAGACCAGCTCGCCGCTAGAATTCTTCTCCAAACAGCGATTGAAGCCGACCTAACTGAAAAACCAGCTTCGAAAATTCTGCCGCCCACAGGACTCGAACCTAGGATCTCCCGGCCAAAGGCCTTGCAGTGACATCAGTTGATGGACTTACCTACCGCTCCCGGTATATTCCCTTGGGTAATAGCGTTAAATCTCCCTTAGGCGTGAACGTATTCACATGTTCGGTCACCTGCGCAAAGGGACCTCATTTGCCGTGAGCATACTAGTGCTACCTGAGTCCGAATGAGAGCGATTGGTTCGGTTCCTTGGTTCAGTAACGGAGCCATTATCCGCACTCCGTCATCGATGAGGCGGCCTGTATTCCAGCTCCGGATGAGCGCATCCAAGGTTCAAACACGTCATATCCAGTCATTGGACAAGGTGCTATTATCCAGCAATGCCCTATATGCCAATTGGAGTGAGGTGCATCGCGAGAACTCTGGACTTCAAATTCAACTGTGACGACGTCAATTGTCCAATTGTATTAAATTAAAATGCACTTTATCCAATTTATAATAATTTTGTAATCATTGCTTTATTTCATTATTTATCATTCATATTTTATCATTTCATTTCATCTAATTTAAAACTTTTCACAATAAATAGTATGTGTAATGTTATTAGTTATCACTACATCGTACAGTCTTCATTCAGAATTCCCACTGCCTCTGACCGGGAGGTTCTAGGTTCAAATCCTGACGGCGGCAGGATTTTCGACACTAGCTTTTCAGCTAGGTCGAATTCAGTCACTGTCTGGAGGAGAATTCTAGCGGCCGGCTGCTCTGATCGGTAGTTTTCCGTGGTTTCTCCGATCAACACCAAGCGAATGCCGGAGCAGTACTTTACCAAACGGGCCACGGACCGCGCACGATCTGTCCTTCCTCTTCCTTCTCCTATCCTCTCCCCTTGCACACACACTTACACTAACATACACTACACTACCACATATTCCGAGAGACCATTCGGGAGCTTAGAGCTTGCCCCGGCTGGGGTGGTGCCCCGCTAGTGGGAGAGTCGTAGTTAGGGAGAAACCCCACTAGCCGACGGTAGGTCGGCGCCGGATCTCACCATCCAGCGGGGGTAGATCACCGCCATCTCCCGAGAAAAAACTTGCACTACTTTAACGGGACTAATGACCGAAGCAGTTGACGCGCCCAGAAACACGAAAAAATCAATCAATCAATCAATCATTTACAATTCCGTTCTTTATTTAACCGTCACCGTCCCATACCTCCGGCAACTCGTGACCCGGCGCGGTGCTAAATTATTTTGAGCAGAGACGGGTCTTGTTTCGTCAGCTGCCGCCATTCGCCCATTACTCTGTACACCGTGTAAATCAGTCAAATTGTTGTAACTTCATGAAAGTAGTTTAGGTGGTTTACGAAACACACTCATAAGGCAGAATACTATTATTGCCTTGAATTTTTTAATGCGGTAAAATGTTTTAAAACTTTAATGAAATATTGTATAATTTGGATTTTCACTGTCATGTTTCTTAGGTTCTCGGGTTCACGATGAAAATGTGGCATATTTATAATACCTCTGAATTCAGTTTCATATTTTGTTAACACATTTACCTCCCGAAAAAGACTTTTCGTATTATCTGTAATAGTTCTTCCTGAAATATACACCAGAACCCTAAAATGTATTATCACAAACAAGTTTTTTTAAATTTTTTACTATTTACAGTAAAATTAGTACATTAAACTTAAAATGTAATATGATATTCCTGCTTTACAGTCCAACTAGACTATGTTCTCCACTGAGTTTCTACTTGGCGAAATGAAAATTTTGTGCTGAGCGTTACTCATAATGTGCAGATTTATGCTTCCTGGCTATTTACGTCACGGCAACAGACTAAAACTCTCTGCGAGTTATATGCTTGAAAGCACCCGTTATAGTTTGCAAATTGTTTATTGTAGCTCGGTCTTTGTTCCGTGCGATATTTTGGTTAATGAAAGCGCTGTTTTTCCATTGTCCGCAGGAGTCCGCACAGAAGTGAGTTACGTTGGAGGAGCTGTCGACTCGTCAGCGGTCGGTCGCGTAAAGTGCTCTGGCAGAAACTATGGCCTTTGCAGGGGCGGTTGCAAGAGACGGCTGCAGAAACAGGTGGTCAGGAGATTTTGATGGGTTTCAAGGAAAGAGAATACACAGATGCGACAATACTTACCTAAGTCATTTCCCTTCACTCGCCTCCTCATCTTGTGGTGCAAGGCTCACCCATAGAGTCCCCGGGCGCCCAACCTATCATTCACGCCCGCAAGTCACCACTGGTCTCTCCCTGCTCGTCACTAGACAGTTCACCTCCGCTGGCTTCCCAGGCGAATGCCAAACCAGTATTGTACGAAACGGGCCACGGAACGCGCGCAATCTTTCCTTCCTCTTCCTTGTTTTATCCTCTCCCCTTACACACACATACTTACACTGACATGCACTACACTACCACATATTCTGGGACTCCGGTCGGGATCTTAGAGCTTGTCCCGGCTGGGGCGGTGCCCGGCTGGTGGGAGAGTCTAGGTTAGGGGGAACCCCGCTAGCCGACGGTAGGTCGGCGCAGGATCTCGCCATCCAGCGGGGGAAGTTCACCGCCATCTCACGAGAAAAACATGCACTACACTTTCGGGACTAATGACCAAAGCCGTTGACGCCGGAATCACCAACAACCAACCAATCAACCCTGGCTTTTTGCGCCCTGCCTCATCCGCACATACCTTCCCCCTCAGGATGCCTTTTCTTTTACTCCAGTCCTTTTCCCCTCTCCTCTGCGCCAACCCCGCCCGCCTGCCTTTTCATGCCCCTCTAGTCTCCCCGATTTGGCTTGCCTCTCTCTACCTGCCTGAGTCCCACTGCCTTGCTCCGCTCATGCTCACTTCATCCCCCCTCCGCATTGCTTCTCTTTCTCTATCCTTCCCCACCCCTTCCACTTCTCTTTCTGTCCTCGCATGCCCATCCTTAGTCTTCAGGCCTATCAGCCTCCATCCACCTTGGCCATTTCCACCCTCTCTCGATCCGTTCATTTTCCTCGGGCCGGCCCATATTACTCTTCTTTCTCTTCTCCCCCCCCGCCCGCCCCGCCCCCACACACACCGTCCTGCTTGTCTCTCTCTCTCTCTCTCTCTCTCTCTCTCTCGCTCGCTCGCTCGCTCGTTCTCTCTCTGTCCTTGCATGCCCATCTCTAGTCACCCCGCCTCCCTACCCTTCCTCCCCCCACTCACCCCCTCTTTGCTCTTCTTTTCCCCTCCCTTCACATCTCTTCACGCCACATCTCGCCCGCTCTGACTCTCCGTACCCTTCCATGCCCATTCCCTAGTCTCGAATGCCTGTCCCACCTTTCCTCACCTCCTCGTGAGTCCCCCTTTCCTCACCATCCTACCTCGCTCCTCCTATGCTTCCTCCGCCCCGCGCAGCATTGATCCTCTGTCTCTTTCCTTCCCCATTCCTTCTCGTCCTGCCACCCTGCCTTTATCTGTCCTTGCATGCCCCTCCGTAATCTTTTCGGCTTGCCCAGCCTGTCGACCTCCCCGTGTTCCTTCCTCTCTCGGCCCGCCCATGTTCCCTCCGGGCCGGCCCATATTACACCTCTTTTCCTTCCCCACACCCTCCCGCCCCGCCTCCACACACTCCGTCCCGTTTGGCCTTTCTCTGTTCTTGCATGCCCCTCCCTAGTCTTCCTGATCTGTCCCGCCCCTCTCCATCAACTCGAGTCCCACACTCTCTTGCCCCGCCCGCATTGCTGTTCACATTGCTCCTCTTTCTCTCACCTTTCCTGCCCTTGCCCACCTCACTCTTTCCCGCCCCTCCCCCCCAAACCCGCCACTCCTCTCCCCGCCACTTCTCGCCCCGCCACTCTCCGCCGGCACCTCCCAATCCCTCCACTCCCCGCCCTGCCACTCCCTACCCGCCATTCCCCACCCGTGCCGCCACTCCCCGCCCCCGCCACTCCCCGCCCCGCCACTCCCCGCCCCGCCACTCCCCAGCCCGCCACTCCCCGCCCCGCCACTTCCCGCCCGCACTGCCTCATCCGATCCTTGCATGCTCCTCCGTACCTCCCCGACCTGTCCCACCTCTCTCCAACTCCCCTGTCTCGGCCCGCCCACGGTCTCCCCCGCCCCTTGCCACGCCCTGCTCCACGCTCCTCCCCCATCCCTTCGACCCTCCACCCCCTTCCCCTGCTGCTCCGCGCCCGGCCGCCCTAAGAGGCCGGCCCTCCCGTTGTTGTCTTTGACGAGCCCAGGAAATCGCGGAAGGCCCTCTCCTGGGTTTTATCGGGCCACGAGGGCGGGCCCTTTCTGATTTAAAGGGCTCTGGGAAGTCGTGGGGAGTCCGTTAGCGCCTTTGTTAGAGGAGAGGCTTTGAGGCGTTTTACCGTATGCGGAGGTCGGAAAGGGTGCGTTAGGCGCCTCTGTTTTATCGCCGCGTTCTCGTTTGAGGAGCGCGTTTTGCCCTACGCAGCTGTTTCTTGATTGCTCTCTAGACTTAGGTTGGCGAATGGGTTAACAGAGGAGAAAATCGTGAGGACGGTAAACGCCTTGCGAAGTGACCCTTTCTTCTGCCAAATCGCCGGAAATAGACTTCTTTGAGAATGGCTGAGAAAGAAAAGAAAAGAACTTGTCTTTTGTAATGCTACTCTTTAACACAGTTTTGGTATCCCAAAGAAACGAATTTCCTTGTTAGAACATTACAACTTTAATTTTGTTTAGTGTACGACTCGTAAAATATTTTCATAATATTTATAAACGGATATATTTCTTCCTATTTTGTTATAATGTTAATAACCTATTATCATGAATGTTTCTGAAAGTATACATAACACGGCATAATGACACAATGTAGGAAGAATATTTCACAACTGATTATCGCTCTCTGAATAGATAGATTGATTGATTGATTAGTGATTTCGGGCGCGTCAACTGCTTTGGTCATTAGTCTTGTAAGTGTGCATGTTTGTTCTCAGGAGATGGCGGTGGTCATCCCCCGCTGAATGGCGAGATCCGCCGCCGACATACCGTCGGCTAGTGGGGTTTCCCCCTAACCAGGACTCTCCCGCCAGCGGGGCATTGCCCCAGCCGGGACAGGCTCTAAGCTCCCGACCAGTCTCCCGGAATATGTAGTAGTGTAGAGCATGTTAGTGTAAGTGTGTGTAATCGGAGAGGCTAGGACAAGGAAGAGGAAGGAATGATCGCGCGCGGTCCGTGGCCCATTTGGTAGGGTACTGCTCCGGCATTCGCCTGGTGTTGATCGAATAAACCACGGAAAACTACCGATCAGAGCAGCCGGCCGCTAGAATTCTCCTCTAAACAGTCTCTGAATAGAGAAACATGCGACTCGATCGTTCTGTCTTTCAAATATCACAGTGAGTAGCAAACGCATCCGCAGTAAATCACGAAATGTTCAAGTCGTATTCCCGTGTCCATTGTTGTCCGTCTACGATCCTCCATGAACAGAATGCATTTGTGACCGAAAACAACTTTTACACCCTCATTGGACGTTTAGTATCCAGCAAGGTCAACGCTGGGACAGCGTTCGTTTTATAAATGAAATTCAATCCTCGTCGCCACATTGTATTTTAATGGGCCAGTATAACGCTAGCGATGATAGGGTCGGATTGATGGAGGGTTTTCACTGCAAACTCTGTGATACGATCGGAAGAGCTCTAGTGCTTAGGAAATCCCCATACCGTCAAAAATATGACGTTGCTTTTTTCATTTTTCTAGCTTTGACCGGGCTTATACTTCGATCGCAGAAGCTTACTCCGTCGACATCCTAAAGTACAACTGATATGCTGGGAATCTCTGACCCGTAGCAACGCTGTCGCAGTAAAATGTAGTGGTAACGGCAGGCAGCAGGCATTTTACGAATATCGAGACAATAGTGACATAGAAGTAGAGTTTTATTCTCTGCGCCTAAAACGTTTATGAGAGCAGAACAAGAAACGCACATTTCGATCAGAAATAGGGAAGGAAAAACGATAGAAAAATTTATAATTTACACATTTGGCCTCTAGAAATAACTCAAAAACGCCCGCAGAGAAAGTTATATGTGTGTATTCGTAATAGTCACCAATGCGAGAATCCTCCCACGATCGTTTTCAATGGTGCTGAAACGAGCTGTAGAGACAATAGACCCATCTCAGCAAGTGCTTTCCTGGAGATTTATGATCATATAGGTCGAGCGAGGGAGCTGGCTGGAAACAAACGGTTGGCATCGAATTGCGGTCAAATTATCGAAAAAGTATTATTTCCTCCCTTTTTGGCGAAGCCCCCGATGCACGTGTCGGTGTGGAATACGTGTTGCCGCCTGTGGTGTGTTTATTTTTCGGGCTTTCATATACTCAACGCGTGAAATAAATCGACTGGTTGCGTTCCGTGCGTGAAATTACATTCACCTCTTGCATCTAGAGTAATAGCACCCGGTATATTAAATTTCACCATGTTGGATCGAGAGGAACGCCTTCAAAATTAAAACAAAACACGCGTTTCATTATTGGGGTTTCAATAATTTTATTGTGTTCTTTTTAATACGACGTGCGCCATAGTGAAAAATTTTATTTTAGGTATTTTTAATCTTAGAATCACGAAAATTGCTGTTCAATATTGATTATACATTTTTGAGTATATTTATTTTTTTACGTGTATTGTAATATCCACCAAATTTTAAAATAACTCGCAATTACCGTATCTTCTATAATATAAAATTATTTTTATTTAAATTTTAGTCTATAAAACATTGAAGTAGAAGATTTCTTTTGAATGTTTGATATGATTCTTGATATTTGAGATTGTAATTATAACACAATACAACACTACTAGTGCTAATTTTTAACTAATAAAAAATTGACATCGAGCGTTACGGAAGAAATAAAATACATAAATCATATTTTAGTTCATACATTATTATTTTTGAAAATATGTTTTTTAATAAAAGTTTTCCAATTCAACAATATTTTAATTGTAAGATATTATGATTGAAAACGATTGCAAAAATTGTAATTTACATCTTCTGATTTGTGATAGTGAAAGTCAAAACGAACTCGAGCTAGAAAATTAAAATGTCCACAGTTCATTGTAAAAGAAAATAAATTAGTAAAATGTTTTGGATATTGTATTGGATGAGAATTTGGATTTTGCAGATGATTTATAAGTAACAAAAGTTCTTCATTTACCTTTGCTGACAAATAGCTCACCCTAGACCGTGACGACCATTCACAGGATATCGAAAGCAGATCCTGAAACGTTTGTATTGAGCCATTGCAGTTTGTTGAGCTCTGGGGTTTATGCAACTCCCTATAAAAATATGCCTTCCGTAAATTTGGGATTACCCAAACAGAAATCAACGTTTTACAGTTTATATTTCATCTTCTTAATTCTCTCCATGATACGCCAAGGAATCCGGAAAAATAAATGTTTAAAATAAACAAGGTAACATATGTTAACAAAAAGTCTTACCTCACCTTTTTTGTATTCGCCCAATTTTTTTCCTTGCGTTTCTGTTAGTTTGTTAATAATTTCAGAAAAACAAGAATGTAAAACGAAATATACTAAATAACACATAACATACACTTTTTTCAATTTCGTTTCAAAATGAAATAGTTATTGCAGTTTATTTTATTTGTACGCCGAAAATGTTTGTATGTCGAAAATGCTGTTTGACAGCCGTCCAGAGTAGGGATGGCAAATAAACATTGATTTTTTTTAAACATCAATGTTTTCCACCAGAAACATTCATGTATTAACATCGATATTTTGCTTTCCATATTTTCTTCACATCGATATTTTGTGGCAAAAACATGGATGATTTTTTAAAAATTTTAATACGTTATAGAGTAGCAGTAATCCACAGCAATATCGTTTTGCATCATCCTCTTCATCACGCTGCACATTTCGTCTGTGCAATCTGAAGAAGTTTGGGAGCTGCTCGTGTTATGAATGTATGTTATCGCCAGGCGTGTCATTGCCTGAATCGAAAGTGAAACACAAAATCGATAGCAAAATACGATGTTCTTTATTGTTAACTTATTCTTTACATTCGATAATAATTTTTACATACTACTAACATGATGGTAACCAAACTATAAAATATATCCCTTTTACGTTCTGTTATTAAAAATGAATTAGAAAATAGCATGTTTATTAGTCTATAATTAAAATATGGATGTTTTAATCATCGATGTTTTCTCGTTGGTGTTTTCATCGACATCTAAAACCTTTTAGCGATGTATCTAAACATCGATGTTAAGGTAAAATTTGGCATCACTACTTCCAGCGGGTATAGTGTCCTTCCCCGTAGGGAGATGTAACGCGTGCGAGCCACAGTGCGGGTAGGAAGGGCTGCAGGGCGAAGGGCAAAGGGCGAAGGGCGGAGGGCTGCAGGGCTCCAGGGTGAAGGGCTGCAGGGTGAAGGGCGAAGGGTTGCAGGGCGAACGGCAAAGGGCGAAGGGCTGCAGGGCAAAGGACTGCAGGGCGAAGGGTGAAGGACTGCAGGGCGAAGGGCTGCAAGGCGAAGGGCGAAGGACTGCAGGGAGAAGGGCTGCAGGGCGAAGGGCTGCAGGGCGAAGGGCTGCAGGGCGAAGGGCTGCAGGGCGAAGGGCTGCAGGGCGAAGGGTTGCAGGGCGAAGGGCTGCAAGGCGAAGGGCGAAGCTCTGCCGGGCGAAGGGCGAATGGCTGCAGGGTGAAGGGCGAAGGGCGAAGGGCGAACGGCGAAAGGCGAGGCGGCAGAAGCCACGCCTGAGCCGCGAGGATCTTGGGCCTGTCGCGCGGCGCTCGGGGAATCCCCCACTCGATATTCGATAACTCGATGCGCGCGTCGATCGCGTGTAACGAGACGCGCGGCCTTTTCCCGTCACCTCGGCCGCCGCCGCCGCCGCCGCCGCCACCTGAGCTGAGCTCCGCTGTCACAGCGCCGCTCCCGACATCGCTCGTGTGCCCTTGCAGCTCGCTCTGCTTTCTCATGCGATAAGGCCCGGGGAACGAGAGAGTTGCTCAGATATTACGCATGAAACTCCCTTTTCACCTCGTGGGATAGGCTTCTTCTCGATCCAACATCTCCGCGACTTTCAACTTTTTCTCGGTACTTCTACGTCTCTGCTTCCTGTGGGCTTTAAATTGCGAGTTGTATTCGGAATCTCGGGGTGTTCCGTTCTTTCGATTTTCAGTTTCCACGAATCTCAATCTTAACATTAACTTCTACGAATCTCTCATTTTTAATTCTATAAATTGTTTGAGTTGTTAGAAAAAGTATAAATCTCATTTTTAATCAAAATTACGCGAAATCTTATAATATTTGAAAACACTATATATAGAATGATTTAAAGGGATAATATTGAAGAATAAATGGTATTAAGAAACCAATGTGAAGCTTCCATATTAACAGTGTACGATAGGTTCGTAAATATGCAATTTTAGAAAATATAAAGGTTTTAATGAAAATGTCTTTTCCCGTATTTGCAAAAGCACTTTCCTCTATTAGAGCAAAACTTTGAAGAAAAACATTGAAGCTATTTTTAATAAAATCGTGCACACGTTTTATAGGCTTTAAATAAGTAACTTCCGAAAGTAAAATATCCGAATTAAATTTTTAAGGAACCAAATTCGATTCCTCAAGTAATCCATGCTAGTCAAGTGATCTTTCGTCAAGTGATCTTTTTGGGGGAAAATCTTGAGTTTATTTTACTCGCTGGTGTTGTTAATAGACAGACAAAAAACAGTAATTGTTTCAAAGTCGAAGTCCCAAAAAGTGTATTTACGTTCAAATCTCGGCAACGATTTAAGCAATATTCTCAGCATTTCTGCAATTTTCATTACAAGTGTATGGGAGAAAGTAAAGGCAATGAATAACAATTCACCACTCTTTTTTTCAAAGTTCTTTAAATTTTACATGATGGGAATATGGTTTAATCCAGATATTTTTTTCACCTCTTTGAGAACATCACGTATCATCATGATATCGAGAAAAATCATTGTTATTGCTGTTAGTTCTTGTTTAGAAAGAGTGTATTAATTGAATTAAGAGTGTGTAAATTGAAATGTTTTCAAATAGATTATTATTGGAAGTATTACAATCCCTCAAGTGGTATGATGGTTCAGTTTTAATTTTTTAGTGTTGAGTTTTTCTGAAGTAAAAAATACAGAAACAAACCCTATGTATCTGAAGAAGGCGAGAATAGAAAAGTATTTTTTTAATGGTAAACAAGTGTGTTAGATAATTAATAATTTAAATATTTACTATTTTGCCTACCATTTTTAAATTATCTGATTCAAAATGTACACGTATTCAATGGAAACAATCTAGAAAACTAGTTAAATGTGAGAGCATTTCCAGGCAAGTTTTCTTTTCGTTGAAGGAAATCGAGAGAGAATTTAATATTTTAACAGGGGGTGAATATGCCTCCTTTACGTACTTGTGCTTATTTTATTTCTCCACCTCCAACCAGAATGAAGCAATCCACATTCATAAATCAAAAGGGACGTATTATTTGGAAGTAAATTATGGAATATTTTGGGAGTGGGAAGATTTATATTCTTCTTCAGAGATTAAATGGAAATCCTATGTAGTCATTCGTTTAACATTTATTTACGCAGAAAATGTCGGCAATAAATTGATGCAGAAAAGCTTACGAATTGTAGTCTAGGTGGCCTTCTTCAAAACTTTAAAATGCATTCTAGTAGTAAACTTTGAAAAATATTTGTAAGATAGAACGCTTAGATCATTGGTGAAAAAATGTACCTAATTCTTGTGACTATAATAAACAGCAAATTAGTGTAAATAGTCACAAAAACGATTAATAACAGATTTAGACTCCATGAAATTGAAAACATATTAGCGTTCAGTGATATTCCATTTCATCGTTATTTGGCCGAAATAGAAATTAACGCGGAATAAAACACATTTCTTTAATCTGAAGTCTCTCTGAAAATGTTGAGACCACTGCGCTCATCGAATTGTGCGTTTTCTCACTTGGACAATCTCTTTGAGCAATTTGATTTGATATTACTGATTTTTCACAACAGGAAAATAGCATCTGGAATCATATTACTAATGTAGAATTACTATAATAGTATATTCGTAACTTTCCGTTTAGTATGACCTTTTATTTTAATTTACAAACTGCAAAATTAGAAGCATTATGAATTTCGGCAATAAATGTACTATTGTTAATTATGTGATAATGATTTGCTATTTATGTTGTGAATTTGGCCGTTACTCATGTGATGTGATCTAAGTTTCCTATATTATTATTTCTTTTATCCATCCATGCATCCATGTATTCAATGCCTCATGAGTTTTTGTGAATAGGTGTCAAGATTTTTTTCTTTTAAGGGGAAAGAAAATATTTGAAGGAGCTTGGGAATATGCAACAAATCATTCGTTAATAAATTTTACATTACGCTATGGAATGTTTCGCTGATGCTTTTCAATTCCGTCACATCAATATTTAACAGTATGATAATACACAAATTACATTGTACTTGCACAAATAACCCCTTGATTGTGGTGTTGTGTACATTACAGATAAAGATGCAAACAAGAATCTACACCTTTCCTGTTCAAATTGGGCTTTGAACTTGAAATAATACACGAAAAATGAATGTTATAAGCACAAAAGAGTCCGTCGCGGAAGCTACAAAATAGAAATACGATATTATATTTCGTGGGGCATTCAGTGTTGAGCTCAAATCAATTCTTTTTTTAATATTCCAGACGAAATGCGTGTCTCTTTATTTATTATATCTTCTTTATCTAATTGCTGTACGTAACTGTAATCGTGTAAAATCCACTAAACACTATTTTCTTCAAGAGAAGCACTGCAGTTGATAGAAATCAGAAATGAAAGTAAAGAATTCCTTCTCATTCGTACGCTTGCTTCTCCTATGAATAGGTGTGCACGTAATTTGTTATTTTTTAAACACCTCTTTCATTATTTCTGCTTTAATTTTATTTTCTCGATGCATTGATGATTCTTAACTGATATTATCTCATGTCTCACTTTGTAAAAAGCATCATTTGCCAAAAAAAGATCGTTTGGTTTGGAAATTTTTTTCGGAGACAAAAGACTAAACATTAAAGTATGTTTTAGCATAAATGTAGTGCAAGTCCGCCGTTGAAAATGTGTAGGCCTAAAGATCCCAGGCTTGAACATAGGCAAAGATGGATTATCGATACCAACTAAGCAGCAACGTCAAAGCTGGCCATTGGCATTAAGAGGATTTCAGAGGTCGTTGATCGAATTTCGTGGTTTCCTCTAATGAATTCCACGCGGAAAACTGATCAAACTGTTCATGGACCGTTTGCGATCCTTCCTTTCATTTCCTGATCGCAATCCCATCCGTGGGTAGGGAATTTGGAGCGCATTGGAGGACAAGGTTGCGCGCGGTTCATGGCCCATTTATTACGGTACTACCCCAGCATTACCCTGGTATTGGTCGAGGGAAGAACGGAAAGCTACCTATAAGTAGAACGGTCTCTAGAATTATCTTTCAGCCAGTGTATTCGACCCATCTATCTACTTTAATCTCGAAAATCAGACACCGAGGGGACTCGAACCCTAGGGCTTCGTGATCAATGATGCTGAAGAGTCAACTTTGTTGCTGAGGCTGAGGCATATTTTATCTACGACTGTACATGAATTTTAATGTACCTTGTACTTTAAATGGACATTAATGTACCTGTACATACAATTTAATGCTTAAATTGAAATCATTGTAGATTTAATGTAAGAGTGTTGACTTAACTTATTTGTCTTCATTAAATTTAATGTACACGTACATTAAAGTTACTGTACGTGGACATTAAATTTAATTTACGTACATGAAAATTACTTTCATGTACTTTACATTAAAAGTAATGCAGACATTTCTGACAGTGTACGAGTCTACGTCATTTCGTAATACTCGAGCAGTAAAGCGAGAAAGCGTATGCCAGGCCAAGTCTCTAATTGGGCTGTTCTACAATAGAAGTGAGAAGGAAGAAAACGAAAATTTAAAAATCACTCTTTATACTGCTCTTCATCACAGAACAGTACGGTTTAAGTGCGTTTTGGCTCCGCCTTTGTGCTCGCGTACTCTGACGGTCGCCTTATTCAAGAGAAAACGCTGCACACGGAAGTTCGAACCTCCTCTGCAGTTTTCCTTACCTACAGCAGCACAAATTAAATTCCTTACAAATGTTATTAGTCCCTGAGGGACAATAGAAGTTTTAATTAAAGCAATTAATGTGGTATTTCTCTGAAATTAAGTATGAAAATAGCCTTCGTATTCATCTTGCTCTTTTCTCTCTCACGATGCTCAACCTTCTCGAGGGCAAATTACGAAAAATGCGCCATGGAAATTTTCCTTTATCTTCAGCAGAAGAGTTAATGTTTCATAAAATATTCGGAGATTTTTCATTATATGCCCTATATGCTCTTCCGTATAAAAAGAAATATCCTTTCTATTTGCTGCCAAAACTGCTGAAATGAGGTACTTAAATGTGGGGTAATTATTGTCTCAAATGCGTTATCAACAAACGTATTTGCGTTGATTGTGGTGGTTCATGATGAAATGTTTCTTAGTAGAGGTTAAAAAAGGGCGTGCTTTATTTTTGAACATTTTTGAATGCAAGCAATTACTTTCAGTCCTTTTCACTCGAAATGTTGACTAATCAATTTTCATGGTTGTCTGATAATTTTCACCGGGGCCGATTGGAGCTTGGAAAGTAGTGACCAGCTGCTGTGATGGGTCGATTTCGTGGTTTTCTCTTATAATTTTCAGGTAAATTCCGGCATGTTCGTTATCATTTCTTCCCATCCAATTCTCATTACCATCCTTAGGGCCGGTCGATGAGGGAAAACCTAAGAAAATGTGAATGCATTGAGAGTCTTCAAGTATGCTGGTCCCTGGAGCGCTCTAATTATGGTTGGTAGATAAAGAATGTGGCGTTGAACCATATTTGATGATTTAGCCGCGCTTCAATGGGTGAGTGGTTAGTGTGTTTGGCCTCTCGTCCCCCAGAGCGCGGGTTCAATCCCGGCCCAGGTGCGTTGATTGTCGAAAGTCTAAAGGTGAAGTTGAGATGCACATTCCATCTAGAACACTTTCAGCAATTTGAGCGTACGTTTGGGTTGGGCCAATGAAAAATCTCTACTTGCCTTCAGGCGGTGTCTGGAAGAGAGTTCTAGTGGCTGATTGCGCTGATCGATAGTTTTCCTCGATTTCACCGATCAGAACCAGGCGAATACCAGATAAATACCCTTACATACGGGCCACGGACCGCGCGCGATCTTTCTTTCCTCTTCCTTGTTCTATCCTCACTCTTTACTTACACACTCACACGCTTACATGCACCACTGTACCCCACATGTAGAGAGACCGGTCGGGAGCTGAGAGCTTGTCCCGGTTGGGGTGCTGCTACGCTGGTGGGAGATACCTGGTTGGGGAAAACCCTGCAATCCGGCGTGTAGGTCGGGGCTGGATGTCACCAACCAGTGGGAAGGCACCAACCAATCACCACCACCTCTCGCACTAACAAATATGAACTACACTAATGACCCTAGTAGTTGACGCGTCTGGAAACCCATGTCTCTGACCTAACACAATATTTGGTGATACGGCACGAAAACGCGAGAGGTAGTGGAAATGCAGAGAGGTAGTGGAGGTGCTTCCCCGGCAAGGACATTCGCTTCTGAACGTAGTGCGAAGCTGCCTTGCGGCATTGGCCAAAGGGCGACAGCAGCGCTGGCGGTGGCGGAGGCGGAGGCAGTGGGGGCGACGTGGCGCTCTGAACATAAGACCAGCTGACGCAGCGACCGGAAATTGGGAATTTCGGCGCCCTCGCCCGCCCGGGAGTGCCTTACAGACGATGGCGAAGCGGGAAGTATTGGAGTTGTGCGAACACATGTGGACTTTTACGACTGCTTCATAATATGCGAAGGGTTGCATTTGAGAGAACGAAAGTAATATGAGAAGATTTATTCGAACTCAAAACAATCACGTTTTGCTACTATGTCGAGACAGCAATTGCCGTTTCTGAATACATTTTATGTACCAAAATATTAAAAATGTTATTATGAAAATTATTTCAAGAATAAAACACGTACAATGTTCATGTTCCTTAGTTTTGCAATCGATTTTTATTCTCTATTGTTTTTCATGAGAATAGTTTATGGCTTTCTCTCTGACAATTCTGTCTTTCGAATATTATTGTTGACTTAATATTGATAACCATATTATTATTAACTTAAAAGCAGCGTTCTAAAACACCAAACCGGGAATAACGTTCTTGATTTCTAAGTTTTTAAGATTTTAACATTCAGTGCAAATAGCGGATTGAATATAAAATGAAATAAATGACCAAGAAAAGCATCAGTCACGATACGCCCACGAAATATTTCTGCAAGACAACTATTGGATTTCCATCGTCAGCTCAAATATGTAGAGTAGACGATCAAGCTAGCTCTATCACATTGCAAAGAAATAATCAAGTGTAATTTTGTGATAACTTTCCCTTTGTTTGGTGTGAGTACCCGTAACACAAAAGCGAGGTACCGAATACTGAGAGCAAACTAGCAAAAATACATGATACTAACAAAAATACGTTTGGTCGAAGACTAGACAATGTCGGAGGTGCTCGTCGAAGTTTTCCCGCTGCGTGTGTCAAAATTATAATATACCCATTGAAGTGTGAGCCCGTGAAAAACTATCAAGGGCATGCCTGGTGCCTCCGATTTACTCGGCGCATTTCTTCCAATATCCAACACTCCCACGTCGAACACTCATAAATTTCATGAAGTCACAGTTGGTAGTTACTTGGGCCCAAATGAGAGACGAAGGCCATGATTGAGCGCGTTCTGAGATGAAAGGTCAGTCCTTTAAGACTAGGACCTTACTGACTCAACTACTAAAATCAGGTTTCCGAATATTATTGATTGGGAATCACATCGAGCCGACCTGGATGGCCGAGGTGGCTAAGAGCGAGTACCGACTCAGCGCTTCGGTCCGAAGGGTCACGGGTTCGAGTCCCGCCTTGGGCATGACTGTTTGTCCCTTGACTTTGTATGTGTTGTCGCGGAGGGCCTCGCGTTCTGCTGACCCCAGATCAGAGGAGCCCGCAAGAGTGTTTGTCTAGTGTATGGTCGAGTATGCGTCCCTTCGGGACGTAAAGGGCAACCGGCTGTCGGCTGGATAAAAGCCCTAGGAAAAAAAAACACATCGAACGCGATACACATCATCAAATTATCAAAAGCTCTTAAAGATTTCTCTATATACTTTTTCAATTGCGTACTATCTGCTGGTAAAGTTTCATAAAAACCCGAATGTCTGGTAAGTGATTTTTGTTTTAAAAAACTTTCTTTATCGATATCCCAAGAGGAACTGCTTTGTCCTAGGAAGCAAATTTCAGGGGAAGGGAGGAGGTATGCAGCAGAGAACACGGCCATGATTGTAATCCCTGGGAACGTATCGCGCCGAGTGCTTAACGGCTTTGTTTCATGACGCACGCGCACAGAGACGGGAAGGGCGACGGCGATGGCGACGGTGGTGGTGGCGGCGACGGTGGCGGCGATGGTGGCGAGGGGGGGCGGTGGCGTCGGTGGCGGCGGCGGTGGCGGCGGAGGCGGTGAAACGTGGTGGTGGTGGCGATGGTGGCGATAGTGGCAGCGGCAGCGGCGGCGGCGGCGTCAGCGCGGTTTGGCCCGCCTATCCGCGAGTTAAACGCGTTGGGCAGCGACCGTTAACATCTGAAAGCCGGCACCCGCCACCGGTGATAAACAAAGCGAGACAACGGTGCACAGTGGGCAGAAATGATATCAAAAGTGAACACTAAATTTTATGTGATTTCGGGACAAGAGGGAAAGTCTCGGTCACTGTGTAAAGTTTGTCACCAGGAAAATTAGTTCGCCGCAGGTTAAAAAGAAATTGCTCCTTTCTGTCTTCATCCAATCCTCAACTAAATGAACGTACTTCGTGAAGAACTCAAACAAAGGAAATCGTAGTAGATTTTGCAAGAGCCCATTTAGAACCGGTAAAAATAAATATGAATTTTGTTTCCTGTATTACTTAATGTAAAATAATTTGAAATTTATTAGTCCCGCTTTTCCTTAAATATTTTGTTTGTGACCATTTATATTGAGACATTTGAAATTAAACTCGCGAGAATGTTATACGCTCGTAATAATGCGTATTAAAAATGTAATGCTTTCTAAGTGCACAGTGAAATATAATTTCATAAAGAAATTAATCCAGGAATGTACATTTTACCTTCCGAATCTGTTAGTATAATTATTCTTTATGTAAAATACCACGAGTTGAAAAGTTGATGTGTTTATCTTTTATCTAATGAATACCTCGTATAATTCATTTAATAATGAATCCTCATCTCGCACTTAAATGCAGTACACTTCCATATACATCGGGAGACCAGTCGCGAGTCTTGAGCCTATCCCGTCTGGTGCGGTATCCTGCTGAGGGAGATACATGACGAGGGAAAACCCGTAAGCAAAATGAAGATCGGCGCCGAATCCCACATTCTAGGGAGTGAGAAACACCGCCATTTCAAAATATATAGCATGCACCATACTTACGGGAGAAATGATCTTAGGAGTTAACGCTCTCAGAAACAAAAATTAGTTAATTCTTGAACCCTTCGTTTCTTAAGCTAAATAATCTACGTTTTACTCAGTGGGCACATTTTGGATCTACAATTTTTTTTTTCAAAATGAATAGCTATTTTTTAATGATATATTATATAAAGTTATTAATAAAAGATCATGACTAAATGGACTGAAAATATAGTTGTTCCTTTTAGCAAATAATGAATGATAATTTTTATTGTAATTAAAAAATTAAAATATATTCAATATTTTTATTTATACTTGTTTTAAATGCAAATTTAACATGAAAATAAGTGTTTCAGACCCAATATCCTTTAATTGGGGGGTATGTTAAATATTTTGTTGTACATTTTAAAAATAGTTGTAATTACGATAGGGTCTAATGCTTCTGTAAAGCACTACAAGTACATCTTTTCTAGCAATTATGAAGTATTTAATGTATTTAATATGTAAAAAAAACCGCTAAGTGGTATGTAACTACTAATAGAAACTTAGGGGACAAACGCATACAGAATTATATTTTAAAACCATCAATAACTTTTTAAAAAATATATATGGTATGTGCAGATTGTTCCCAGTAAACATAGGGTTAACTCTTTATCTTCAAATTGGTGCCCAAAGTATTTTTGTCGGTCCGGCTTATTACAACGAACTAACTTTTCCTGTATGGATGCGACACACGGGTAACAACATCTAGAGAAAACAGGAGAATTAACACAGAAGAAATGTGATTTGTGAGGTATGTGAATGTCTGCACATTTATGGATCATATCAGAAATGAGGATATACGAGGAGAATTGGGAATTACCAGCTTACAAGAAAATATAATAAATCTATGGAAAGCAACTGAATAGACCATTTAGAACGAATGAGACATTGCTCAAGCAGGCACATTTCTCCCAAAAGGAAAAAGAGAAGTAGAGAGACCCAAGAAGAGGTGATCTTTTCTAGACCACTTTGCCGGAACGGGCTAGATTAGCCTAATCCATGCTCATGATGATGATGATGACTTGCGGCGGATTTTAATGACATGTCATATTATTTTCTTTTCCCTTTAGAAAATGCCGCTTAGTATAGAAATTAATTTTATGTTATGGCAAAAGAAAATCACACATTTTTATGTCATTGATATGCATTTTTGTGGATTTCGACTAACAAGACATTTTTTTACCCTTCTCCGTCATTTTTAATGGATTTTTCGTAGATTACATAGGTTTTAGTATCATTTTAATGGTACTTACTACAACTAATATTTACGAGATGCTACGAATGTTCTTTACAGAATTCCTGAGTAGCACATTCGATTTTTTCGCTCAAAAATTTTAATGTCAGCCGTTGTGAGTACGTAATCTAAGGGCCCTGTAACGTATATAAGTGCCATTGTTGGTTCAGCCATGACCTATTAAAGTATTGTTTACGATATACGATATATATTGACTGTGGTTCAGCCGATTTCGCGATAACTAATGATAGATTTCCTGTTAAAGACTAGAACAAACCAAACGTTTGAAAGCTGAGTGCACTTGAACGAATAGAAGACGCCCCGATTACATCAGTAACGTATGTAACAGCTTGAGTTGATCATCCGAACTGGTTTTGATATAATTTTTTACGTAATTCTTCTTTCGTTTTAGGGCCTTTTTAACCCCTCCGGCGTTTACGACGGCAAATGCCGTTCATGCGTCGCTAGGATTACTCGATAAATTTCGCGAAGCTAGCTAGCAGTTCAATGTAGTGCCTTGGCTTCTTTTATTCCGATTTTCACATCAGCTGTTGATTTTTTATAGACGATAGTGTGGTTGCTGACGCAGAATTTTCTGTGGTACTAATACAGTGATGGGATTGACAAAATAAATTATCCATAAGTAAATTCAGTTACAAAACCACACGATTTTCTAAGGAAGTGAGTAATGTGCTATAACAATAACAAAAAATAAACATATTGTTGCCAAATTTGCCATGGAAACCCATTTTGTGTATTATTCTTTGTTAGAAGTGCATCGCTCTCGGCAAGGTATGGTTTGTTCATTTTTTAGATGAATGTGCATATTATTTGTTGTCATATTCAATAAACTAATTGAAAGCACATACTTTCCTCTAGATATCCGAATTTCTTTAGACATTTTCCTTTAATAGTTTAGAAGATATGTAATTTTAATCTAGATGAAAACGGAAATCTAACTTCGGCAAATTTAAAAGTCACGCTGCAGCAGCTGACATCGGGCGGCGAAAGTCACGCCTAAAAGATTAAAATATTTTAAAGGCATTTTATTGATCATTTTTGGCGATGTTTTAGGTCATCAAAATCCGCCCCCAATGACGTATTTGTTGCTCTCCTTGCCTTTTGGCGCATTCGGGCTTGTCTTTTGGCGCATTCGGGCGTGTCTTTTGGCGCATTCGGGCTTGCATTTTGGCACATTCGGGCTCGCCTTTTGGCGCATTCGGGCTCGCCTTTTGGCGCATTCGGGCTTGCCTTTTGACGCATTCGGGCTCGCCTTTTGGCGCATTCGGGCCCAGCGCATCGTCCGCGTGGCGCATGCTTACGGCGACCCAACACCTCCGTCCCGCAGTGGCGCGAGCGTTGTTCTGAACTCGACGCGGGATTTGGACGGCGCTATCAGATGAAGTTAAATTACGCTTTTGTGCGCCCCGCAGCGCGCCGCGGTGCCGCACTGCCCTATCGAAAGAGAAGTTGCGCTAGGAACGACCTCCCCCCTCCCCCTCCCCCTCCCGCCGTGTGCAGGACGCGTCGCGGACTTCGTCGCCTGCAGTTGACTCGCCCTCGGGTCACAGTTCCCTTGATTTAGATGCGTTGAGTGGTTCGCGCCCTCCCGCTTGCAGGAGAGGGCCAGCCACCAGCACAGCGAAGCAGAATGGAGGCTACCTTCGTTTGCGCAGGTACGTTTCCACGGAGGGATAACTTTGCTATTAGATTACTTGATTACCTCGCAGTTAATGTGTGAAGATTTATCGTGAGAGTCAAGGTGAGGTGTAGCTTTCAGACGCTTCACCAAAATCGCGCAGGACCTATGCGGAAAACACGGCGTTTGAGAGAATGCAGAAAGTATTTTTCTTTAGTTTCTTTCGGAATATTGACTTTAATTTCTTTCAGAATTAGAAGATTTATCTTGAGAGTGAAAACGAAGTGTATTTGTCTGACACTTCCCTAAAATCGTGTTATAGAGCCGTTGTGGAATGACGCGGAAAACGTGGTTTCTGAGGGAATGTAGAATGCATTTGTTTCTGTAGTTTCTTTCAGAATATTGACAAAACTTTTATCATCCTATTTGTAGCTTCCAGTACTTAAGAATGGTTGTAGAAAAAACATACTTACCATTAAAAAATCGAAGTAGTTTTAATATGTCAACAATTAAAATGTTACAAACAAGAGAACGAGGTATGCTCATTCCCTCATCATCTAACATAACATGGGATAAACCGTATCTAACTACCAGGAAATATTTAGCAGATATTCGCTGTGGTCAACTTAGAGGGTCCACCTGAATAAAACCATTAAAGTTCACAAACAACACGTGAAAATTCATACACAAAATATATGGAATTGATTTGATATATTACTAATGAATCTCTTAAATTTCAAACGAATGAATTATTCTTAAAAATTAATAATCGTGAATTATGTACTAATTCCTGATGAATTTGCACTCTTAGGCTTGCAATCTGATTCAATTTCTTTAGAAAAATATCCGTAAATGGGTTTGCTAAAACGTCAAAAAATGACGTTATTTAAAAAGTTTAATTTGACTATCATTATACAATACTGTGCTTCGCAGATGATTATGGCACGTGTTTTTATGCTCCTCATTAAAAACGGCTTAGACATTTTAACGTGACGGAAGGTAACTTTCTTTGAACTCTTCATCAAAGTTTCAGAGGAATATGTAAGCGATTTAATCGATAGTGTTGCTGTTCTAAGCACTAAATGTTGAAAAGAAATCCAGTAGATATATAGCGCGGTTTTCACAAAGTTGCGTTTGAAGAATATTAGCTGTTTCGGTTTCATCCAATCGGAAGGCTGAACGCCACCATTATGACGTCACTGTAGTGACGTGTAAGGTCCCGATTGGATAAAACAGAAAACAGCTAATATCCTTCAAATGCAACTCTGTGAAAACCGCGGAATAACGCGATACCACCTGCAGGGTTTCCGGCGCCGCAGTGCCACCGAGAGGCGCGTGCGACGAGGTCGAGGTCAAATGGCGCCTGGGCCACGCTGCCCTCGCAGATCCCCGGGAGCCAGGCGGCGCTGAGGGCTCAGGCGCATTCATAAATCCGCGCGTCCATATTCATGAGTCTCCTCGCTTCGAGAGCTCCTCTTCTCCTGTGAGCCGCCTGCCCGCCCTCTCCGCCTCCACCTCATCCGACATCTCGCACGCCCTCTCACGTGCCCTCTTGCCCGTCCTCTCGCCAGACTTCTCGCCAGACCTCTCGCCCGACCTCTCGCCCGACTTCACGCCCGACTTCACGCCCGACTTCTCGCCCGACTTCTCGCCCGACTTCTCGCCCGACTTCTCGCCCGACTTCTCGTCCGGCCTCTCGCCCGTCCTCTCGCCCGTCCTCTCGCCCGTTCTCTCGCACGTTCTCTCGCCCGTCCTCTCGCACGTCCTCTCGCCCGTCCTCTCACCCGTCCTCTTGCCCGGCCTCTCGCCCAGCCTTTCGCCCGGCTTCTCGCCCGGCTTCTCGCCCGGCCTCTCGCCCGGCCTCTCGCCCGGACTCTCGCCCGGACTCTCGCCCGGCCTCTCGCCCGGCCTCTCGCCCGGCCTCTCGCCCGGCCTCTCGCCCGGCCTCTCGCCCGGCCTCTCGCCCGACCTCTCGCCCGGCCTCTCGCCCGACCTCTCGCCCGGCCTCTCGCCCGACCTCTTGAAATCTGTTCTAAGAAATCAGTCCTTTACAAAAATGTATACGACGTTTTTGAAACTATTAATTTAGAATTAATATGAATTTTCGAAATTTGAAATTCCAATTCCCCGCTCTTCTTTTGTTAGAATCTTTCTAGAGTTATCAGTTTGTATTGCAACAATGGGACATGGCATATTCAAATTCTCAGAATAATTTATTAATGTTGGGCGGTGTTTCTGAATGAATGGAGTGGTGTTTTGGATTATCGAATGTGCATTAATGTACTACCTTAAATTTGCGCGCCTAAAGCATCACGATTGGCAATGAGTTGTATACGTGATTACTGCAATTCGTTAATATGAGCAAAAATTGAGGAATCATAATTTTACGTACCGATAGACGAGAAAGTTACAGCAGAACTAGTATCGAATTTCCAGCTTGCCTGTAAGATTCCATTCCGCTATTCTCTTGTTCTATCGCTCTCATTTGTTATTTTGCGGCACCTCTAGCTCCGAGCGCCTCCTTCTCCTCCTCCTGTGTATGTTACAGCTGAACCTTACGATCTACTGATATCCTTTTACGTACGCGTTCTGCGTATGTAATTCAAAATGTTTTAGAAAATTCATTATATTAAAGGAATTGACTCCACACGTTTAAAACTCCCGTAATGGAAAGGTACATGCTTCGAGAATGTGTTGACCTATGCCAATAAATGGCATGACATATGCAATACGGAGGACAGTTGAAACAAAATGGTGGGGCCTTCAGCTGTGTGCATTTCAAAAGAGAAACGAACACAATTTTGTTTGCGATCAGGGGGTTTACTAATGCGAGAAATGCATAGACGTATTATGGAAATGCACGTCAATAGTTGCTCTACCGAAATGATTGATTGATTGGGTAAATACCTGAAAAAGGTTGGGGGTCTGTCTTTGACGAGCAAAGCTCAAGGCGTCCCGGCAAACTCTTCTGTACCCTCCGTCGGTAAGGTTATTTTCACTCCCTTTTAGGATTATTATTGGACCGAAAGTACAATCAGGAAAGCTGTGACACAATGAATGGTGCCCGAGACAGTTCAGTGACGGAGAATTAGGTGAGGCCAGCACTAACCTTCCGTCACTTGCGCGGCCATTCGTTGCAAGAGTACGCGCCCTTTGAACCCCGACCAATGCACCCATTATGAAGTTTTCTTTTTTTATTAAAATCATTAATACTCGCCGACCTGGACGGCCGAGGTGGCTAAGAGCGAGTACTGACTCAGCGCTTCGGTCCGAAGGGTCGCGAGTTCGAGTCCCACCTTGGACATGTTTATCCCTTGACTTTGTATTGTTGTCGTGTTCTGCTGACCTCAGATCAGAGGAGCCCGCAAGTGTGCTGGTCTAGTGTATGGTCGAATATGCGTCCCATCGGGAGTAACCGGCTGTTGGGTGAATAAAAGCCCTAGGAAAAAAAATAATATTCTTTTGTTATGTATTTGTGCTTATATTATAATTAACTACACTCTGGCAAGAAACAATAAAGAATTACAAACCATATTTGAAGCTTCTATTATTTTTCCGTCACTCGCACGGCCATTCGCGCGTTGGACTACGTCCTAAACAATATGCTTTATTTAATTATCTACATCTTCTAATATTTCACACAGTTTTTGTATAGTAACGAGAGAAACATATAAACACAGCATTTGAAGTATTAATCTCTCTCTCACATTACAGAAGAAATATCATTTTGATCAAGTATTCGAGAACACCGTTATACAGTGCCACCAGTATACACTTTTTCGATTCTGTCAAACACGAACAACTATTTTACTTCAGGGTATGGCGACACTACATAATAGAGATAAAAAGTTTATTGATACCTTTCTCAGACACTGTTAGAGGAATAGGAACATTGCTTTTTATTCGAGGAAGGGTAATATTCCTTTTTTAATTAGAAAAGAAACTTCTGTTTGACTCTATCCAACGGCGCGAGTGATGCAGTGTTAAGAAGTTGTGGCAGCGAACTTCTGTGAAGAGGCTTCCAGTTCAGGAATGCGCTCGTCCAAAACATTTTCCATACAACCTAGATCTTGCTCCTTTGGTTGAGCATGCATTTACCTACAATAGGGGTCGGAGATTTGAAAGGGATGGCGACGTGAAGAAATCTGTACATTTTTGGTTTAGGGCCAATCAAAAGACGTTTTTTCTTGGAAAATAAACATGTTGAAGCGGTGATATGAAAAATGTAATGAAAAGTAGAGAGATTGGTTAAATACCATAGCGTTAATATTTTATTGCAGATAGAAATAATTCAGAAATAATCAATTTTCTGATACTTTTTGGTCCATCCTCGAATTAGAACGCAAGAATTTGTACAAACATCAATATCAAGTAAATTTAAATTCTAGTATCTCTATTTGATATCGAATTCAACCTTCATTTCCCCATCAGCTACTTCAGTCCCACACATTTCAAAACCTGTACTTTACTCTTGCATCTTGACACGGCCCTTTTCTCGCGTTGAGAGACGTTTTAACAGAAAAACGAACCTGGGGAGAGCACGAGTACGATTTCGTCTTCCTCACGTCCATTCGATTTCTCCCGTCGCGTCGGTTCGGTGGCGAACGAGCGAATAGGCAACGTCTCGTCGCCTATTCACGCGAGCACAGTCGCGTCGCGCCGCAGGTTCGCCCTCCCCCCGCGACAAGGCGCCACCGTCACCCCGGCATGCCGCGCGTTCTGTTCCTTCTCCCGCTCACCCCCCACCCCGACCCCGTCAGAGCCACGCGCCCCGCGTATCCAGCCCTTCCCTCTGGTTGCGACATCACACTCCACCCCTTCCCCGCCCCCTCTCAAAAGACTAATGATTCTGTTACACAGTGAATCTTACAAAGGGTAATGCTCATTTATTCATACTCTCCGCGGATCCGCGCGGTAGCGGAGTCTGCGTTTCTGCCGGTCGTACGCCTCCCTTGTTTCGAGGCTGTGGCGATGACAGTGATAAAACGGCTGTCTTATTTTTCAGTTTACTCTTTGCACGATTGCCTTTGTGTTCGTTTTAACTTTATTCGGCTCCTTGTTCCTTCTGGGATGTGTGTTTTTGGAGGCGGCGCCTTCCGTTGGGCCCGAGGTTGCGTTGGGTTCCTTCTCGCGTTTTCCCATTTCGCCCTCCGTCTCGCATTTCCCGCTCTTCGCTCGCAAGTCGTGAGGGTTGGAATATCTGCGGCCGTTGGCGCAGCATCTCTCGAAATACTTTCCGAAAAAACGACGCAGACGTGAGATTGAAATCCTAAAAACTTTTCATTCTATGAAATATATTAGTTTTACGGCGGATTTCCATGACATGTTACACGTTTTTCTTTGCTGCGGAATGAATACAATTTTAGGAACTACGAAAAAAGACACGCTATCAATTAGATTTTTTAATGTTCTTTGACAGCGGTAGTGAAGCCGGTTTGTAATTATTTAACAATATTGTTTTCTTGTATTGTGAAAATAAAATTCCTATAGAACTGTCATTTACATAGCAGAAACACTTTTTTGTGATGCATCGTTAATTATTACTAGTTTGTACATTGCTTTCGAGAAACCACTTGATTTTTTGAAAAGGGTCCAGATGTCTGCTCGGTTCCATTAATTACGAAACTCGGCTAGTCACAATGTAAACGAAAAAATCTAGTATTATAATGTGATATATCTCGTTATATACTTTATAGATTAAACTTTGACACCTAATGTATGTAATCATTACGTTCCTTTTCAATATTTAGGGTATGCTCGCAAAAAACATGAATGAAGATCACAAGACACTACTGAAATGGATTTTCTTATTTCGTGTAGTTTCCTTTACTGCTGATTTCATGATGGAACAAAAAAGTATTTTTTGTTTATTCAAATGTGTTCATACTTTTGCAAATAGAAGTAGGAAAGTGTAATACACAGTCTCCAGAAGACCGTCTGAAGTTCAAACTGGAGTAAAAATGAATAGTCTCATGTTTGAGATCATCACATGAACTCTTAACACATATTACAAGGAATGACAGGGCAATGCTCTTCAGAAAGGAAATAAAGAAGCCCAATATTTTGGATACAAGTACAATGTTCTCTGCTATTTAATTTCAATACTTTTTAAAAGAACAAGAAGGTATTTTATCAAATAAAGCCTTTTGAAATTATGAAATGAAGGTAATTTTGAATTAAATCAGAATTATATTACTTTGAAAATTTTTAATAACCCCATAATTCTTAATATTTACTTTATGTCGGATATACTTTAGAAAATAACGTGTGGAAACCTGTTTTAATTTAAGATTGATATTTAATCAGAATGAAAAATATAAGTAAATTATTTTTCATTTTATCTCGTATTGTTTCTTTTGCCTCTTATATATCTGTCTCTAACTCCCCGTCTTTCTGTCTCATTCCTTCTGTTTCTCTCGCCGTCTCACACTCCCTCTCTCTCTGTCTCTCTCTGTTTCTCTCTCTCTCTCTCTCTCTCTCTCTCTCTCTCTCTCTCTCTCTCTCTTCCGTTGTCTCCCCATCTCTTTTACTCATTGTGTTGTACATCATCTTTAGCGCTATCACAATAACACTAAGTTTTGGAAGTGGGTGTCTTAAAACTTTAAATGAATTCCTCGCTTGAAGGCTGTTTTCTGCTTTCATATACTTTCGTCGTTCACTTTGTGTCCATTAATTTAAAATTTGCAAAGTTTGTTGTTTCTTTCATAGCCACTTGCGACTGTCACGTTGTTTTACTTTTAAAATTCCTTTATCCGTTTTGTGTGCGATCCAGACGTAATTAGTTTCTTTTTAATTAGTATTGCAAAAAGGCGCTCGTTTCTATAATTTTCATTGTTATAATTTTTAATTGCGTACAAACTTTACTTTTATAGACAACGCTTACCTGGAAATTTATTACAAATTGTTTATTCATGTTTCTGACAATATTTGCGCGTGGGACTTTGAAAATATGTCAGATAATAGAAAGGATAGAAAATAAGGAATAAAATCCTGTTGGAGTATGATGAAAAGCAGCCTGAGAACTTCAACAATGTTATTTTAACAGGACAGAAAATAGTGTAGTTATTTGCAACTTAGGATTTTCTTAACAAAGAATTAGACTGATTCAACTTCAGGTTTAGATATAATTAAAGTAAATATATTTTATCGCTAAATAATCTTTCAAAGAACCCATATAAATCTTAATAATAATAATAATAATATTAATAATAATAATAATAATAATAATAATAATAATAATAATAATAATAATAATAATAATAATAATATCAATAATAATAATGTTTTAAAATTATATGCATGTGTATTGTTATTTTTGACTATATACTCTGCAAAAATGTTATGTTGTCGTTTCTCGGAGATTGTCCTACTCCTAAACCTGTGGTCTGAATAAATTCTCTCTCAGAATATTGATAGTGATTAATTCTCAACGCACACAAAAATTCACGAGAAGGATTCACAACAAGATATTCACGAGAACAATTATGTTCCTACTTCAATATGATCCATCGTCTGGCCTTTTTAGTAATCAGTGGCAAGGGATGGTGAAAATGTACAGTAGCTAGTTCAACGAATAATAAAATATGATAAGAATGCAGTTAAGTATGAAAGCTACAGCAATTAAACACAGGGAATCCCACCTACTCCCCCATAACTCTAAACTGTTTTGGATATCAAAGTGCAGTTTTCGCTCAACAATGGAGAATCATGGGGCAAGCAATGTACTGTAGAGATAGTGTTCGAAATATTTTTAGTTTTCGAGAAATTTGATCATATTTGTTTTTTAAAATGTAACTATATATTTTTCTCCCTAGAAATAAATTGATCATAAATAGATGAATGCAATGATGTAACATATGTTAATGTTTTGATAGTATTTTGAGTATAAAATTACACTTTCTGATTTTAAGTTATACGAGATTATTTGTAGCAACCCTTGCAACTCTCGCTTGTGGGAAGGTTACCTTCGTGGCTTCGGCACTTTTGCGGGGTGAGGGGAGAGGCCGTGAAGGCAAGTTTCCCCCAAAACGACAGTTGCGGCGGCTGCTACAGGAAAAACTGCACGTTTAATTTAAAATCTCATGTCAGAAAGTATCATTTTATATCCAAAATACTATCAAAATATTCAAATATGATACATCATTGCATTCCTCTTTTTATGATATCTCTACTGCTAGTGACAAAAAAAAAATAAAAAAAATGATTAAATATTTTGAAAACGAAAAATATTTGAAACTATGTCTACACCATATCACTTTCGCCATGATTCCACATTGACAATCGAAAACTGTATTTCGATATCTGAAACCGTTTACACGTTTTGCGGGTGGCCCATAGTTGGAGGGACTCCTGGTATACTTCGATTTTTTGAAGAGGCCGATGACATTAACTCATTGTTACACCTCCTTTTTTAACATATTCGCGAATATTTTTCACTAATTCGCGAACATCCTTCTCAACCGGGCTCGTGACCTTAGAAATGTGCTTACCACAGTTAAAAGGACTCATTTTATAAGGCAAAAGACCTAAAGTCATCGACCACTGTAGAAAAATGGAAGTATAATACGAAGTACGTAACAGCGCAGCTTTCAGCGTGGGCGGGCGCGCGGGCGGCTGATGGATTAACTCCTGCGGAGAGCTCCTTCAGAAGCGGTGGGCGGGGGGGGGGCGCCGACAGGCCTTCTATAACACGCAGTAGGGAAAATGCGTTGGCCAAGACTGCCCATCGAGGGCCCAAGTCGCGCCAAGTTCGTGATGGCAGCTGTAGCGGAGCGGAGCGGGCGCCGGGAGGGGCGGGGCGGGGCGGGGCGGGGCGGTGCCCGCGCCAAGTTGCCGGGCGAGGTCAAATATTGAGTAACTCACGACAGGCGGCGGGGTCACGGGCGCGCCGAGGAGAGGCCGAAATTTCCTCGCTTGCCAACTTTCTTCCCCTGCGATTTGCTGGCGGTTTGACGCGTGTATTATCAACTCTGGACTGGAAACAAAATCTTCCCTTTCAGCTTCCACTACCCTTTACATTCGTAAGTGCCCTGAAAAATCGTTAAGCTCAGTTTATAAAATTTCTATAATTATTTTTTAATATATTAAGCCCAGGCAGTAAATACGCGTGAATTGATATATTTTTTAATGTTTAAGGTTTTAGTAATTATTTCAATAATCTAATGGGTCTTTCTGTTGTTTACGAATGAGACTTTAAAATATCGGGACACTATATTGTCATTTTTAGTCATTATCTGTGACAGGTGTTACTTAGTTGCCGTCATGTACTTGTTTATTTACTACAATTACTGAGTGCGAATATCAGTCACGGTTTACAGAAAAAAATGAAAAGTTTAATTCTTTACTTTCATAACTGTATTATTAAGTGATTAATATTCTATTCGTAAACATTGGATGTCCAACTCCCCAATTCTCTGTAATGAAGAGTTGCACATCACTTACATATACCCCTGGGACAAAATATTATTACTAACGTTTAACACGCTAGCCAAGACGTTGCGCCAATAAGCACATTGAATGTGTGTAGGATCTCCCATGAAGAACATGGCCGCAGCGGTGCTTCATTGAAAGACGCAAAGCCTGAATATGTATTATGTGAATGTGAGTCTTTTTCAGTTTTCAAACACACTACATGAAAATTGTTACAGTCATTCCTAAATATTCGTTTGTTAATTTTTTTATACTACAGCACAGAGCTCCTTGCTTGTTCTATTTGCATTATCCGCACAAGTATTTTCTGTGAAGGTCAGAGAAAGAGGTAGAGAGCGAAAGAGATTTGCGAGACGAGAGAGAAAAAGGGTTTAAGAGAGCTAACGCAATGAGGGGTTTGAGGGTGGTGAAAAGGGGAAATAGCAGAAAAATCTGGGAATGTTTTAATAGGCCTGATTCCTCAAAGGGTCAAGAAACAAAAAACACAACAAAACAAAAAAAGAGTATGGAATTGGGATAAAATTGTAAATAATTAAAGAAATGACAACCAAGAATTTAAAAAAATGAATGATAAATAATGAAGTAAAGTAAGATTATCTCGACACCTGTTTTCTGACCTGAGAGACCCGGAATCAAATCCCATCATAGAGCACCGGCACAAAACCCCAACATCGGATATCACAGAGGGACATGGAAAAGGATTGTTGCCGAAAAAAGCAACAAAAAGAAAGATTCCTAACATCCATCTATCCCTAAGTACGTGCATACTTGCAGTATAATCATTAAAAAGGTTTCTTTAAAAAAAAATCGGAAGAAGGAAGCCAGACAGGAGTGTAAAATTCATAACATTCAACGTTAAATACGCTATTCAAGACGCTAATATGCTCATTGAACATGTGTAGGACATCCAATGAAAAATGTGGCCGCAGGGGCAATACATTGAGAGACCGGAAGCCTGAATATGTATTATGTAAATGTGAGTCTTTCAATTTTCAAACGCACTACATGAACGGATCATGAAAAGAAAAGAATATGTCATTTGGATACAATTGTAAAGAATTCAAGAAATAACAATCTAAAACACAAACAGCGAAAGATAATTAACGAAGTAAAGTAAGATTATCTGGACACCCATTTTCTAATCTAAGAGACCCGGGATGAAATCCCATCATAGAGCACCAGCATATAAAACCCGAACATCGGATATCACAGAGAGCCATGAAGAAGGATAGTTGCTATGAGAAAGGAGGGCTATGAAAAGGCAAACATATAGGGAATTCCTATCATCTCTCTATCCCTAACGAGGTGCATACTTGCAGTACAATCAAATAAAAAAGTTTCTTAAAGAAAAAGTGGGAAGAAGAAGGAAGCCAGAAAGGAGTGTAAAATTCATAGACGGGGCGCTGTCCCACGAAGAAAGGCGAGGTTGCAGCAGTGCTGCTGCTTGGAAGCACTCCGTGCCCAGGCGTTAAGCCACGCTTTGTTTTACACCCCCTCCCCGCCCCTCCACCCCCGCCACGCACGCGGGGGCTGAAATTACCGGGAGCAGATTTAAGTGTGAAAGCGAGTTGCGAGCGCTAGCGAAACGGGAGGTAGAGAGCGCGCGCGAAACAGGGGGTAGAGAGCGCGGCGCCGTGCAGCGAATCTCCGACTCCTACCTCCGCTCTCTAGGGTTAAGTTCACGCGCGGAGTGCCCGTCGTTGGCGCTCTCCCGTCTTTATTTAGAGGTCTTAGAGAGCGGCTCGCGAGCAGATGCGAGGCAAAACCTTCACCCGGCTTAGTCGCTCCAATTGAGCGCTTTGGTTGTGCAGGAAGAGGGAACGCAATGTAACGAGCGGTGAGTTGAAGAAAAAGTAATAGACGTAGGTAAAAGGTAACGGAATAATCAGCACAAGGAGATGGAATAATTGGATAAAAAGTGTCGTGGTAGACCCAGATGAAAAATGAAGGAATAATGGCTCATTTTTTGTAGCTCACACAAAGGAGTCGACTCACTTTCGCAAAAAACATAGCGAGTGGCAATACGGTGTCGAGAACGGAATGAAGTCTTAGTTATAATCTCAAAATTTTAAGGCGAACTTGACGCTTTGCTACGAGTGTAGAAGTTTATGGGTCATGACCATTGGCCTTTACTATTAACAAAAAGCATCTTTTAACCTCTCAGCGCATAATTTTATATTCCAAAATATATTTTTTAAATAATTAAAACGCGCCATTCTCTTTTAAAATATGCAAGAGAATGCCCTCATGTCTGCTTCTCTTTCTTTATCTGTATTCTCTGATCCGCGA
>BLKR01006040.1:0-66380 GCA_011170035.1 Teleogryllus occipitalis | reverse complement strand
GACACCGCCCACGCGCTCCGCCCACGCGACACGCCCACGCGACACGCCCACGCGACACGCCCACGCGACACGCCCACGCGACACGCCCACGCGACACGCCCACGCGCCCAGCCCACGCGCCCAGCCCACGCGCCCAGCCCACACGCCCAGCCCACACGCCCAGCCCACACGCTCCGCCCACACGCTCCGCCCACACGCTCCGCCCACACGCTCCGCCCACACGCTCCGCCGACACACTCCGCCCACACGCTCCGCCCACACGCTCCGCCGACACACTCCGCCCACACGCTCGCCCACATGCTCCGCCCATGCGCCCCTACGCGCCCCGACCGCGGTGCCCCACCCCCGCGCCCCGCCCATACAGTCAGCATCGCAGGCGCCTTCGCAGAGGAAGTCCCAACCGCCCACGCACGAAGCGCAATCATCCGCCTACGCATTCGCAGACGGCCCTGTTTGCTCTGAAGTCCGGCCGCACTTTGCTTTTAACTCTTTCAATCCCCCGTCTACGCAATTTCTAACGCCTAAACATCTTCCATCTTTCGCCCATTTTCCAAAACGCTCTCGCCCTCGCCTTCGCCCCTGATCATAGAGTTGTTGCCGACGCCAGCGGCAACCACACCTTTGTCGCTCTTCTCTCCACAGTCGCCGCCAGCAACGACTATTGTTGAGGCTACAAAATAACTTCATCAGAATTTTGGGAGACCCACAGAATGATGGATTCGGTTGTCTCCAAGAGCTTGCCACATCTCAAGTTTCTAAGCTTGGCACCTTAAAAAATTCAATTAAGAGCTATTAGTTTACCTCAGCGTAAGAATTATTGAATACTACAGATTGAAATGTTACCGTGTTCTAGGCGAGAAGGAAATCGTTTTTCTGTCGTAATTCGGGCGAAATACAATTTCAAGCGATTGTGCGCGGCAAAAACCTCTGTGCATTGAGTATACAGGGCTGTAAGCTAGCCCCCGCTACAAGCAGCCAAAAATCTAAATTTTTCAATGCCGCCAATGTGAAAAGTACTATTACTCCTTTTACTACTGAAGAGGCGACCTTTTGTGAAATCGTTCGGCTGAAAAATTGTCAACAATTGACTCGTGGCTCCATATGGAGAAACGTACATGATTCCTAGAAGTGCCAACAATGCGAGTTCCCAGTATCTGTAGCAATCTCGCGAGCGTCTATGAAAGCAGTTCAAACTGTTCAAAGCAGTCCTTCCAACGAGTTTCATACGAAAGACGTCTTTGCCTTTCTCTCTGAAAGTCAGCCCGCGGTTTTTAGAAAAAACGTAATATGAGTCCAACACGGAACGTTTAAAATGCATGCTCTTTTCTGTTTATTAGCGACAAGGAATTGTTATAAATGATAGCATTCCAAGTACGGCGCCATTTTTGAATTAATTTTGGCCGCCTATGTACCAACAACTATTATTTGTACCGAGAGGCCTCAGTGAGTTATGCTTTCGGAAAAAACAATTACTACAGTCATCAGTTCCGTAAGTATAGTGCCTGCCATACCGCGGAAGATGGTGATGTTGCTTTATCTACACGGCGGCTAGCGGGTCTTTCACTTGCAGTTTCTCCCCCATCAGTATCGGACGCCGCTCCCGCCGGGACAACCTCTCAAGGTTTCGTCATGTGAGGTAGTGTAGTGCAACTAAGTGTTGATGTGTGTATATGTGCAAGTGTAAGGTGAGAGGAGAGGACAAGAAACAGGAAGGAAGTATCGCGTGCGGTTCGTGGATTTCTGAAGGAACTGCTCCGGAATACACCTCGTATTGATTGGAGATAGCACCAAAACCGATCAGAACAGCTAGAATTCTCAGCCTAAGAATGGTTCAATTTAACTCAGCTTCGCAGCTAGGTCTAAAATACACTATCATGGGACTTTTAAGGGTAAGACTTCTCGACCAACAACACTGCAGGGGCAAAAACGTTGTCACTGAGCTTCGCAGTCGATGAAAAGTCATAGATATTCAGTTCTAACAAATCTAAGATACACTTGGCTAATTCTTCAGTACGCTGCAAGTCGATGCGTTTGGCGAGGTGGAGTATTTCGTTCATTGATTAATTCATGTTTTCGGGCACGTAAATCGTTATTGGTCTCGTTAGTGTAGAGAATGTTTGTCTGGAGGTGGATGTGCTCTTCCCTCGGTGGATGATGAGATCCAGCGCCAATCTACACGTCAAATTGCGGGAAAACTGACCCTCCAGTAACCTTCCCCAGCGGTATACCGCATCAGACGGTATAAGATCTACGTTTCGAGAATGTTTGCTGGTGTAGTGCATGTAAGTGTAAGTACTGCACGTAAGGGAAGAGGATAGGACAGAGAAGAGGAAAGAGAGATCTTATTGCTCGGTACATCGCCCATTTGCTAGAGTACTTCTCGGTATTCACCTGGTAGTAATCGGAAGAAATTACAAACAAAGTAGCTGCCAGATCAGCCGGCCGCTAGAATTCCAGACGCTCTATTTCTTTAATGCCAAAAAATCCTTCCACCGTTGGGATTCGAATAGTGGAACCTACCGCTCAGAGTCGCTGCAGGGACTCTGCAATGCTGGTTCTGAGATTAATTCAGCCGGCGCGTATGAAGTTGTACAACATACGGATCAATGTGTTTTACAGTATACCCCAGCACGGTGGTGGGAGAGCGTGGTTCTCTCCCCTCACTCTCCTTCGCCCTCATGCGCTGCGTGGTCACAAAACGTCTGGCGCGGGTAATAACAGTGCCACCCCCAGTGCTGTCTGGTAACACAGTGGCTGCGTAGTCCCATGTAGTCGCAGTTACTGCTCGTTATGCACTCGCAGCCCCTGCACACGTCCGTCCGCGCACATGCACTCTGCCCCCTCCCCCGCCCCCGCCGCCCCCGACTCCCTCGCCGCCCCGTCGCCCGCCGCCCCGCCGCCACACCACCCCGCCGCCCCCGCCGCCCCCGCCGCCCCCGCTGCCTCCGCCGCCCCGCCGCCCCCGCTGCCCCGCCGCCCCCGCTGCCCCGCCGCCCCCGCTGCCCCGCCGCCCCCGCTGCCCCGCCGCCCCCGCTGCCCCGCCGCCTCGGATCCCCCTCTACCCAGACATCTATTCGTCTGTCTGCCTCCATTGCCATTGCCTCCGGCTGTCGCGGCCGTGTACGTATTCTCGTAGACCACATCCAGCCACACGTGTATTCGTCTCTGCATTACATACCTCAGAATGTGTTATTCCCTTGGTACTCACGAACGCCCGTCCTGTGTCTACGTAGATGAAGTTCCTTATCTCCACCTATACAACTCTGTCGTTACGGCAGCTCTCGTCCACACACACAGAGTTGCAGCCCGAAGAAACTACGTATCCCCCCCCGCCTGGCAGTCCTAGATAACTGATGGCAAATATTACCATACATCGCTAAACGTTTTCGATGAAGATGAAAACAATCGAAGAAAAAACATCGATGTTTTAATTATAGACTAATAAACATGCTATTTTCCTATCCATTTTTAATTAGAGTACGTAAAAGGGATATATTTTATTGTTTGGTTACCAGCAAGTCAGCAGTATGTTAAAATTTTTTTAATGAATGTAAAGAATAAAATTAACAATAAAGAACATCGTGTTTCACTATTTTACCATTTAGTCACATCTTTTCATACACCATTGACGTAGAACCTCCTGGATCTCGGGGAAAAACTTTATTATTGATTTATCTCAATGTAAGTCCAGCGACATATATAGCTCAGGGTATCAACTGATGTCACTGCAGAGTCTCTGACCGGGAAGTTCTAGAATTTGAGTCTAGAATGTGGCATGATTTTCGAGGCTAGTTACATAGGTACTTCGAATTCAGCCCTCTGGAGGAGAATTCTAGTCGCCAGCTCCTCTGATCGGTAGTTTTCCGTGTTTATCCAATCCACACCAGGCGAATGCTGATGTGGAATCCTAAAGAATTCAAAATTTAAGTAGTATATGACTTATTGTAGGGATCGCAGAATTTTGAAAATGTGCACACAATTCACTTTTCCCCATAGCACGTCATACGCAGTTTTTAACTGTTTTTTTGGCGTAAAATAAATAAATAAATAAATAAATAAATAAATAAGAAAGGACCACGGACGTCGTGCGAGATATCTCTTTCCTATTCTCACCCCTTACTTATACACATTTACCCTTTACATGTACTACACTAACACACATGTCGGGATATCAGTCGAGAGCTTGGCTGTCTGGGGTGGTGCTTCTCTGGTGGGAGACAGCTCGTTGCAGAAACCCCGCAAACACATGTAGGGCGGCATTGGATCTCGCCATTCAGCAAGGGAATAGCTCTGCCACCTTGCGCGATGACAAAATGGACTACACTTACGGACTAATGAACATAGCGTTGACGCGCTTGCAATCATCGCTTACGCGCTTACAATACATCAATCGATGTACTGTAGAACTCTGATAATTTCTTTGATCTTGCTCTTAATATGAATATTGTGGTACATAACAACAAGAGAACCTCTTTTTAATTGCAAAAGGAGCGTGCAAGAATTTTGCTTCGGTTTAAAAATAGTTCGGAAATTAATGTCTGGATAATAGTTAAAAGAATAATAAATAAAATAAAGATAGCGACAAAGCTAACAACGTTACTAGCATAAACATAAATTCAAAGATATTTGATCTATCATTGAAATAAATGAATCCCGAAAAAATAATAAAAATGTGGAGTAAATTCAAAACCATACACATGAAGTACTAGTATATATAAGAAAATTGTTTCTCAAACATGTAAGTTGCAAATAAATATACATATTATCTCTATAAAGTCTAATAATTTGAACACCTCTGAACTTTGGGAACACCGCTCTCTCACATGGAATGAGTTTTTCTTCTAGTTTCTTACCGTTCTTCGGGCACGTTAGCAAGTAGAGGGAAATTTACTACGAACTACGAAGTAGTAACAATTTTAAATATTGTGTTGCAGTTTGTCATTACGTATCTATTTCACAATATGGAAACTTTTGCAATGAAGCGCCATTCAAATTAGCAACCTTAGCGCGAACTACTTTCCACTGCACGCATACGCGCTATTTAGTAGTAGTTTTGTGTAGTTTAGTGTGGAGTTACTTTAAGGACAAAATAAATGCCCCTGTTGTTGTTGTTGTTTTCTATGCCGTAATAGTGCCCTGTTATGTTTTGATTCATATCTGCTCGTATCATATTGTATTGAGGCTAAACTCACGGGAGTCTCGATATCTTTGGAAACGATTCGGTTGTTGTCATGTGACCTTCATTAGAGTTTATTGCTAAAATCACGGTAGGTTCATCAAAAAGTTCCTAACATTGCTTATGACGTGAGGCATACAGGTCTTTATTGACCACGAATTTCTTATGAAAATTTGCACGATGGTACAACTTTGAAAAACATAATGGTGAAATATCCTCAAGTATTCACAAATTGTTTATTATATTTTACAATAAATTATAAAAATAAAAAAATATTTTACTACCGTTCTACAAACTTTCATGAACAACATGTCGCTTCAGAGTTTGAGTTACGTGTTTAATTTATTTTTAGTGCATACCTTTTTTTAATGTAAAAGTACACAGAAAAATAATGAATTTAAAAGATAAGAATTAATTTCTGCAAATTAAATTACCAACTACGTAAGTACCGTGGGATATGTAGCTGGAGCGGGATTCAGTTTCCTCTGTTGTAGCTGGGTCTCGCCAAGCAGAATTCCTGGAGCGGAGCGCTGGTCTAGTGCATTTCCCTGCCGGTTTCTATTGCTGTCCTCGTTCCGTACCAACCATGTTCTCCCAAGATGATCTGCCGTTATGGGGAGCAAGATCCGCCAGGCTCCTACTCGCCCACCGATGTTCACCACAGTTTTATCGTCTCTTGCTTCAAAAGAAACATTGAGTTTACGCGAAGAGATTTTCATTAGTTTGAAATTTTATAGATACTTATAAAATCGTTATGGTACATGATGTGTGGCTACTAGTTGAATTAGAATATGTTCACGTAAAACACTTTTACATTTGTTTAAATTATATAAAATTGCTTAATAATTCGATGTAGTAGAATTAAAAAGCTCCAGCATTAAATTAATATAATACTTAAGCAAACTACACTCGAAAGACATGTTATATTTTACTTCATTTTACGGATTTTTCTATCTTTCAGCGTAAAAATTATTTTTCAAAAACTGACTTGGCTTTTGAAATTATTAACAATGACTTAATGCTGAGGTATTTAATTTTTGTTTTAACTGTCTGTCAATAAATCCACTTCAAGCAAATATTGAATTCGGCGGTGTAAGAGTTAGTGAAACGGAATGTTATACTCTATTTTCTGCTTTGTGCTACAAAATGCTTCTTTGCTTTTTTGAGAACGAAAAAGGTATCTCGCTAATTTAGAACGTCGACAGAAGGGTAAAGACATTCTTACAAGCCATTTTCAAGTAAACTGTAACGGAGAATAAGTTTATAAAAATGCGTAGAAATTGTACAAACATTAATTCATCTACATTATCAATTATTTATTTACATTAATAAAAAAATTAACCTAATTAATGTAACTACGTTGATGTATTTCTCTTTAGGTGTTGTTCAAAAATTTCTACGTACTCTTAAATCAGATGCAATAATTTATCTGATAATTCAAAAATAATTTATTATATCTGTAGATATCATATGATCTCCGCCTGATTAGTCTGTCATTTCTAACTTGTGTATGAATGAGTACGCAAAGAGATTTTGAGGGTGCGAGGTGAATAAGCGGAAGACTTTCCCTGGCGTTTAGGATATCACTTTTATTATTTACTTCGGTTGGTGACGAAATTTGCTTGAGTTAGTGAATCGTAAAAAGAGATCTCAGGATTTGCGAAACAGACCGTTACATTCTCAATTTCACATTTCTTCTGCACTTATTTTCAGACTCTCAGGAATAACGTTTTCAGCAACACTTTAGCATATTACTACAAATACATCAAAACATTTTTTTAAATTATTTCTTCCTGATGGATGCGAGTCTTTTAGAAGTTTATTAAAAGATTATGCGACAATAAGATATATTAGAATTCTTGAACGTAAATATGTGCAAATAAAGCATTACAAGCTTGTTAAGAATATATAAAGCCAACGAAGCCAATGGTTAATATCTTGGACAGTTTTACCTGTTAAATTATAGGTATTGAAGAATATGATAACTCACGCTTTGAGTATCTATAGAGCGTATCTTACAATTTCTTCAATCAACATCCGTTAGAACCAAAATTGTTTTCATTGATACACAATAAAAAATCCGCGGAAAGCTTATACTCGTAAATAAGTCAACAAATTTAATATTTACATAAACTTTGTTTTACCCCTAACTTATAAAATTACAAGAAAGATGATTATAAATATATCTCATCCCGACCCCTGCGTATTCGCAGAGCTTCTAAAGAACATAATACATTAATGGGTTTGGATTTGAAGTGTTTTTAAATAAATTACTTAGACACACCGTTTTTGGAAGAAGTTTTGAACGACGCAATACTAATTTCCTCACAGCTCATCACATTCCATTGAAAAAACTCGAAAGTATGAACCATGACAATATAAACATACGAATTTTCAATTACAGTCAAGTAGAAAAATAAACTTGCGTAAATAGTTGTGAATTTTAACGTGTTGAAAAAAAGCGTACGCAAGCGCTGTCAAATTAGCTTTCACACAACTAACCCGGAGGAAAACGTTTTATTTAATCCATCGCGTACATTCTGGAAGCGGACCAAATAAAATATGACACCGGTTTTCTGCGCGGTCCAATTGCCCACCGCCAGCTGTGTCATCCATGTCGCCGGGTCCGTCGCGTCCCATCTATTCGCAGCTCGGACTCCCCACCTCCCCCTTCCCCTCGCCGCAAAACCAACCTCTCTCTTTCCCACTCACCCCGCACTGCGACAAACCGCTCACTCCCAGTGTTCTTGCAATTACCCATCTCCCGTCGTTACTGTGTCACATTTGCGGATTCTCTCGCGTTTCTTTTCTCTGCGTAGGGTTAGTCGCTCAACGACAATTTGTTTCTTCTTATCCGGTGTGGTGTGCAGCGTCCGTCGCATCGAGTTATTCATTTGTTTTGCTCTATCTTTGATGTGTTCTCCAGTATCTTCTCGCTACCCCTGGAGGACCGCCACTACTTCACCGGGGTTAAATAGAATAAGAACGAACGTGACATACTAGTGGATATTTGCTGCGGGAGCACGTCTTCTGTTTCACCACGCTTCGCGCCTCGCTCCGCACTGCGACAAATTGCAATTGTCTCTCTCCCACTCCTCCGGCCACTGATGCTTCAGTATATCAGTTGTCTCTCTCTCACTGCGCGCTTGGTCGCCCTGTGAACAGCGTTTGTCTTTTTCTGATGTCAGTTCCGTTACAGCTGGCTTCTTTTTACGCTTGCAAAGGATATTAGTGTCTGTGACACACCGAGTAGTTTCGTCTTTCACTCTTGCCATTCTATGTCTGCGATTGAAATTGCTAACAGAGACGCAGGACACCGCGTTAAAATTTCTCAGCCCGGCGTACAAACAGGGCCTTACTCGATTCTGCAATATACATATCTTATCTCACTATATTTTTACTGTTCCACCAAAATATGTAAGAAAATAGGAAATATGTAAAATAAAAATTCATTGTTGTGTTTAAAATTGTTTTCTACTAGCATTTCCAGAGCTTAGAACGTCGCCAACAAGGATTCGGAGAGGCTGAAAGTAGGTTCTACCTCTACAGAAGTAATTCTACACTCGATTTCACCACACCTAAGAATTTTATTCGAAAAAAAGACGTTCATAGTATATATTACAATATTTACGGGAAGTCTGAGTTCAAGTGAATAGTAGTACCGTGTAGCCAGTGATGGATCGCAGGGGAGGGGGTTACCCCCCATCGAACAACGCATAAAACAATTTTCTGTAAAAAATAATTATTAGTTTTCGATGGAGTAACGAATGTGCTGTTTGAAACATGAGCAAAATCACAGTTGAAAATACTTTCCTTCACAGAAATATTCTCATTCTTGACTCCGAGTATGCAGTAAGCGAGGGGGGTGACAATTACGGCGAAGATATGGTGATCATAGAAGCCCAGCAGCATTACATTTGATTTTCAAGAAAGATGATTCCGTAACATATAATTCAAACGCGCATCTGAAATCTTCCGTTTCGACATATAAATATATTAAAATGTAACGAAACATGTAGTAGTAGGTAAAATATGTAAAAATATGTAATTATACCAAAATATGTAAAATAAAAATAGTTCCAATTCATTCAGAATGTCTTGAAAACTCAAAAAAATTATTGAATGCAGGTATCTAGTTCCTGTAAAAACATGTAATTACATGGAAATCCGTTCCCTAGTTATCACATTCTCTACAAGGTACTCAAAACAAAAAAGTGTGTGAATATGCATTTTATTGCTTTACGTAGCATAAATAAATCTCGAGTTGAACGCCTTCAGTGACATGTTGTAATGGGTAAATCATCAGTAGATGGTAGAGATCTTAGTGCCGGATCCAGGCACAATACAATAAGTAGTGATATCATTTTTAATATTCGTGATTTTATTAGCTCCTTAGATACTAAATAAATTCATTATTAAAATAATATCAAGAAGAAATACCTATCAAGTCGTTTAAACATGAAATTGCTTCATCAAATGTTCGGTGGCAAGTATCGTAAAGGTGCTCGTCAAGATACTATTCCAATGACACAAGTGATTATGTCCATGTAATCTGAAACTTAAATATGTATTTCAGATCATGTATCATTTATACAATTTTGTCTTGAACTCGTATATTCAAATAAATTCTCCTTCTATTGGTTGTCCAATTAAATTCAACAATAGTATCTTATTAAGACATTCTCATTATTTCCCCCCTTACTTCACTGTTTTACCTTGCATCTTAAGGTAGCATTTTATTCTTCTTTCTATCGCTTTTATTTTTATTCTTCTTAACATTATTCCCGTAAAACAATAATTATATTGATATTACTTCTTCTTGATTTTAATCATCTCATATTAATTCCATTTTCTCCAATTTTCAATTACATATTTTGACCTTGCTATTGACAATAACATTTTTCAATGTATTTATGAACATCGGATGAAGCAGACAGAAAGAGGGAACTTGAAAACATTCACATCAAGGATAAGCATTTCTATTAGTTTCAACTTCATCATTCATATAACTTTTTATTCTTAAGAATTCAAAATTCCGTGAAAAATCTAAGTTAGACATTCACTATTTGGAGAAACCTAGGTCTATTATTAATTTAAAGTTGAAAATGATTTTATATTTGTTTGTATTAATTAATTTTACGTCCTTTACATTTGACACACTTAAATATTTTATTAAAAAATCTTGACTTGTCTCATTGTCTCAAATATATAGGAACCTGAAATCAATAAAAGTATTGTTAATGCAAACATTGAGATTGGTTCTGAACTTGTAAGAGTACCATATTTATTGATTGCTTTTAAGATATTTATTTTTCCAGTCTTGAAATAAGTAGCATAATAGCAATACCATTGTACTTTTTGTAAGAATTCAAATTAGGGCTTGTGAACAGCTACAGTACTGGCAGCGAAGAAGCGACTGACAGTTCTCTCGCCACGTGCTATGGTAGGTCATGTGACCTGCTCCGAAGCAATCAGCTTGCGAGGATTTGTTTACTTTCTCGCAGCCAGCATTTAGCGTTGCCACTCATGTGATTCACACGCAGTCGGGGAGGCGTTAAAGTTGGTCCATGGCGAAGGTTATGAACATGATATCAATACACGTGATGGCCTGTCGGTAAGAGATAATGTCATTATATTTCATATATTGTGACCTTCCGTTTTCTCATGCTTCGAAAACGTGTCACATGAAACCTAAGACAGAGAGAGAAAGGAGCAGTTTGAACGCGCGCCAACGCGGAAGAATATGAAAGAATGCTAACTGGAAATTAGGTCAATAGAGATTGCCACAATAGATCGTGCGAGATCGGTAGTAAGACGAAAGAAAAAGTTCTTTCTGAGGTTAGCAGCTGAACTGGGCAGACGTATTAAAAACGACACGCCAGGAATTGATATCGCAGTGGACTTCAGATTGGCAACTTTTGGAAAAAACTCTTCAGGAAGATAAGAAGAGGTAAATATCCCATTATAAATTGATTTGAACGTAATCTTAAGAGAAAGATAATAAGAGACGTTGTGAATTTATAATAGGAGAATTAGGGATAAGAGTTTTTGAACATGTGGCAGTGAATTAATAGTTGCATTCATTTCTCTTTCCAGTTTTTTTTATTATTATATGATCTCTTAAATTTTGTGCTCGTCTAAAAGAGGGTGATCTCTGGATTTATTTCAACTCTGCATATCCAGTTGGTCATTAAATCATAATTGGAAGTCAAGTAAAATTCATATGCGAGTACGCAAGAATATAAACTTTGCACGAGACGGAGAACGCGTTTCTAGTGGGCAACCGTGTTCTCAACCCGAGGCTCCGACGCTTCAAGGCCAACGACAGCGAGGAAAAGGTAGAAGAAAGCACAGCTGACTTCCCGACGCGGCCGAGAAGAATCTAAAAGTAAGGTCGTGCCAAATGAACTGTTTCTATATGGAAGGGAGTAATTCATTTTAAACAGAAAGCTTATTCTGAATTCTTTTCGTAGGAAGAGGGGAGAGTAACATAATTGCTATACTTAAAAGATGAAGTAAAAGTACATTTAAGTACACATAAAAGATGAAGTAAAAGAAAGTAAAAGTACATTTGTTTCCGACTTCTAACACGTGAGAACAGAATCAATCTTCGACCTTCGACCACGCACTCGAGGTAAAAATGGAGTAAATATATAGCAACTACAGTCAGATGCAGCAGAAAAACATTCGTGTAGGTACTTGCAAAAAATAAACATTCTTCACCATAATGTTCAGTCCCTTTCAAATAAAACTGAGTTTATCGAGGCAGCTCTACAGAGCGATCTAAATCAAACGGACGATCTTTGCTTTACAGAACATTGGTTATCTCCTAATGAACTTAGCATTTTCCAAATTCCAAACTTTTACCTCGCAGGCTTTTATTGTAGAGAGAGAGAATCGCATAAAGGTCCTACGTATGGTGGTTCTTGTATTTACGTTAGAAATAATATTGATTCTATCCCCTTGGCAGAATTAAATGTGTATTCCATTGAAAATATTTTCGAAATTTCTGTTGTACATCTTACTTCACTAAAAGTGATAATACTTTGCATTTACAGACCTCCAACAAAGAGAACTGCAGATTATATTTTGTTCTTAGAAAACCTGGAGATAACACTTAACAAAGTCAGCAATCGCTCTTTTGAATCCATTGTTGTATGCGGAGATTTTAACATTGATTTTCTGGTCGAATCTTGCGAGAAAGAAAAGTTTCTCAATTTAATTAATTCCTTCAATTTAGACATTACAATTAATGTACCTACACGAATCACACAAAATTCGATGAAGGCAATTGATCAAATTATAATTAACAAAACTACTACTCGATATGAAGTTGAAACAAAAGATTTAGGATACAGTGACCACGATGCACAAATTCTTACCATTATAAGAAATGCGATCACTGACACAATCAATAATACACGTATGACTAGATTGTTTACTAAAAGTAAAATTAAATTATTCATAGACTACTTGATGCAGGAGTCATGGAAAGCGGTTTATAATACTGTTGATACAAACGAGAAATATAATTCTTTTTTTTCAACTCTTTCAATTCATTTTAACACTTGCTTTCCTCTTCAAAAACGAAAATTAAATATTTCACGGAAAATCAATTCTTGGATAACACAAGGGATTAGGACATCTTGTAAAAACAAGCGAATTCTTTCTTTCATTTCTAAACGTCATGACGTATCTCAAGATTTCCTTATCTACTTTAAAAAATACAAAACATTGTTACGAAAAGTCATAAGGCAGGCAAAAATCATGAAAAACGATCAGGATATTTTGAACTCAAATAATAAAACAAAATCAATGTGGAATATAATAAAAAATACTACCAAATCAACTAGAAAACCCGTAGAGAATGTTGTTTTAAAATATAACGATATAAATGTCAACGATCCGGCAACAGTGGCTAGTCTCTTTAACCAATACTTTTCGAGAATTGCTGCCGATCTCACTAAGGGTCTTCAGGCACAAAATTCAAAAACAGACAGTGCACCCAAAATTTTAGACACAATGTTCGTTTCCGAAACTTCTTCCTATGAAATTCTCAAAATAATCGGTAAACTAAAAAATAAATATTCGTCCGGTTTAGATGAATTCCCAGATTCTTTGTTAAAGACTTGTGCGTATGCCATTATACACCCGTTAACTCACATATTTAATGCATCTTTATGCACTGGAACGTTTCCAGATATTTTCAAAACAGCTAAAATTAAGCCGCTCTTCAAAAAAGGCAACAAAAATGAAATTCAAAATTATCGGCCCATCTCTCTTCTATCAGTTTTTTCAAAAATATTAGAGAGACTTTTTTACGTACGAATGGAAACCTTTCTCACTAAACACGACGCGCTTTCAGATTGCCAACATGGATTTAGAAAATCAAAATCAACGGAAACAGCTATATTTTCTTTTCTTAAAGATGTCGCCTCATCATTAGATCAAAACGAGGCACCTATTGGATTATTTTTAGATCTCTCAAAAGCTTTTGACATCATTGATCATGACATTTTACTTTCAAAATTACCTTCATATGGAATCCGTGGTATTGCTCTAGATTGGTTATGTTCGTACCTTAAACAACGATCTCAGAAAGTTGAAATACCTTACTGGAATGATGGAACATTACGTACGCACCTTTCCGACTCTTTGCCCGTTGCATGTGGAGTTCCTCAAGGATCGATTTTAGGCCCTATTCTGTTCCTACTTTACGTAAACGATATGCCCTCGACGATTCGAAACGGAAGAACGGTTCTCTTTGCGGATGATACGAACATCCTTTGCAATAAAGAAACCGTAAATAGTACAATATCAGATGTTTCAAATTGGTTCCGAAATAACAAATTAATAGTAAACGAAAAGAAAACGGTTTTAATGCAGTTTTCCATTTCAAATAAACAATTCTGTGCTCCATTGAAAATGAACAGTGTACCATTGACTCATGTTAATGCAACAAAATTTTTAGGTCTCTCAATTCAGTCAAACCTTAAATGGAACGTCCATTTAAATGAATTGAACACAAAATTAAGTTCATTATGCTACGCGTTCAGAATTCTTGCAAATTCAGTCAGCCTTCATACTGCTCGTTGTGTATACTTCGCGAATGTTCATTCCCGCCTGAGATATGGCATAATATTCTGGGGAAATACATCTTATAGCTCCCAGACTTTTAGATTACAAAAACGAATTGTACGAATAATAACCAAATCCCACCCACGTGATTCATGTAAGCCTCTCTTCATTAATCTAGGAATTCTACCATTACCGTGTCTTTTTATTTACGAATCAGTGGTTTTTGTAAAAAATGACTTGCTTAAGGGCGGGAATATATTTTCAGAAAATGCCGAAGTCTATTACTATAACACTCGACGTAGAAATCATATTCATCAGGTGACAGTATCAACAGCTCATTACAAAAAATTCACATACAATACATGTACATTATTTTACAACACTTTGCCAGATGACATTAAACGATTAAATTCAATAGAAAAGTTTAAATCCCAAGTGAAATCGTTTCTGCTGCATAACTGTTTCTATACAATTAGAGACTATACTGAGCATCACAAGAAAAGTAACATTAATTTTAACAATGATACATAATGCATTAATTACCATTTGAACTGTATAAATGAGTATAAACAACCTGTAACAACTATTGTAACACAGCTTCCGGGTCAATGACCCCATCTCGATCAGGTTTTCGTCCAGTTTCCCTGATCCATTGAGCAAATGCTGAGATGGCCCCTTGTTTTGCTTCTGGACATAAATGTAACTTCATTTTCTGTGCACGTCTTCTAGAATTCAGTGGGAAATACAATTATTCAATTATCGTTTCCATGTTGTCGCGGCAGGAAGTAATAAGAGCCAAAATTTATTGCTTATTTATCTTTGAAAATAGATTTTATTACATGGGAGTTTTTTTTTGTTTGTTTTTCTCCCTTTCAAAATTCAAAATTTATTGCTTATTTATCCTTGAAAATCGGGATTTTATTACATGGGAGTTTTTTTGTTTTTTTTCTCCCTTTCAAAATTCAAAATTTATTGCTTATTTATCCTTGAAAATCGATTTTATTACATGGGAGTTTTTTTTTTTTTTTTTTTCTCCTCCCTTTCAAAATTCAAAATTTAAGTAGTATATGACTTAGTGTAGGGATCACAGAATTTTGAAAATGTGCACACAATTCACTTTTCCCCATAGCCCGTCATACGCAGTTTTTAACTGTTTTTTGACGTAAATAAATAAATAAATAAATAAATCTTTCCTTTTAAAAGGGTTCGAAAAATGATAGTGTAAAATAGTGAATAAGAGTCTGTGTAAGAGACGAATTACAATATTAATTGGGCTCTGAATTTTGAGAGAGAGAGAATTTCAATTTCAAAGTAGTGTTAAATCAGCATTATTAACTTTGATTTTCAATGTGTTTTCGTTTTTGTATAAAGTAATATTCTTAACGATTCTCAGAATTTCTGAAAGTGTGTGTGTGTTAAAAATTGTGTTATAAAGGAGAGTAAGAAGTTGTGTATCGAGTCATTAGTGTGTGTTGGGTTTTTCTTTCAGACAGTCATAATTATTCTGTATTTTATTTTTCTGTGTGACATTTAATGTATTTGTCACAGCAGCAATATTTCTTGAATATACTGAATTAAGTGAAAAGTGATTCTAACTCGAGTTGTTAGTAATTTGCATCCAATCCAAAACGTTCTTCACGACCCTGACCCCCCCCCATTCTTCTTTTTTTATTTGTGTCCACACTGGGACGTCTAACTGAGCTAGCTGTCCATCCGGCGAATTGTGTTTGCCACCCCCAAGATGTCTCAGGTCGGGTGCTGGCCTTACGGCTTGTAACCGACGCGTGGGTCGCAATATATGTCATGAAAGAGGTGCCATGTGCGTAGTAATGTGTGGCAACAGCGCATCGAATTGTCAGAGTTGCTTATACGCTGCCGGTACCGTAGTTATTTCTCTCGGCCACACCGATTTCAATCGACCTGTTATCCCAGATTTCTCCTCCCCCCTGCTCCTCCCCATCCAGTCACCACTGGCGCGTCCTTAGGTCCTCGGCCCTGACTCGTCGCGTCCCATCACTCGCCTGAGCTCCGCCGAGCCTACCCCGCCCCCCGCGTGGGGCGCCAGCAGCGATGTGGGCGGGGCTGTTTTTTGTCGTCGTATTGCTTTTTTCGAGAAGCCCGCAGCACGAGGCTTTAGCAGGGGGTGGAGGGGGCGTGGCGGAGTGTCTATGTCGCGACGCGAACTTTGTTGTTCATAAGAGCAGCGGCTTAATGGAGACGAATGGCTCGCCGCGCGGGAGGAGGCAAGGGGGGGGGAAGCCTTGAGAAATCACCTTTTTGTGGCAGGTCGCGACGCCGTGCCGGTAGACACGCTCATCAAGTGGTCTCGCCTTCCCTTTGAACGTGTGGCCTCCCGAAAAAATCTTTCGCGGACGTTAGGTGGGGGTACGGCAGAGATCGGACTGGGAATTATTGAAATGATTGATTGATTGATTAGTAATTGATTAGTGATTCTCTGGGCGTCAACTACCGAGATCATTAGTACCGTAAGTGTAGTGAAGGTTGTTTCATCCGGATTGATTGATTTTTCGTGTTTCCTGGCGCATCTACTGCTATGGTCATTAGTCCCGTTAGTGTAGTGCATGTTTTCTCGGGAGATGGCGGTAATCTTCCCCCGCCGGATGGAGAGATCCGGCGCCGACCTACCGTCGGCTAGTGGTGTTTCCCCCTAACCAGGACTCTCCCACCAGCGGGGCACCGCCCCAGCCGGGACAAGCTCTAAGCTCCCGACCGGTCTCCCGGGATATGGGGTAGTGTAGCGTATGTTCGTGTGTGTGTAAGAGGAGAGGATAGGACAAGGAAGAGGAAGGAAAGATCGCGCGCGGTCCGTGGCCCGTTTAGTAGGGTACTGCTCCGGCATTAGCCTGGTGTTAATCGGAGAAACCACGGAAAACTACCGATCAGAGCAGCCGGCCGCTAGAATTCTCCTCCAGATAGCGACTGAATTCGACCTAGTTGGAAAGCTAGGGTCGAAAAACCTGCCGCCGTCAGGACTCGAACCTAGGACCTCCCGGTCAGAGGCGCTGCAGTGACATCTGTTGATGCACTGAGCTACCTCCCGGTTTGTTTCATCCGGAGGTGGCGGTGATCTTCCCCCACTGGATGGCGAGAATCCGAGCCGACATAACGTCGCTAAGCGGAGTTATCCCTTACCAGGTATCGCCCACCAACGGGGCACAGCCTCAGCCGGGACTAGTTCTAAATTCCCGACCCGTCTCCCGGCATGTCTGTGTGCATGTTAGTGTAAGTGCATGTGTGTGTAAGGGGTAAGGATAGGACATGGAAAAAAAGGAAAGATCGCGCGCGATCCGTGGCCCGTTTGGTAGGGTACTGCTCTGGCGTTCGCTGGGTGTTGATCGGAGAAACCACGGTAAACTGCCGATTAGAGCAACTGGCCGCTAGAATTCTCCTCCAGACAGCGACTGAATTCGACCTAGCTGAAGAGCTAGTGCCGAAAATCCTGCCGCCGTCGGGACTCGAACCTAGGACCTCCCAGTCACAGGCACTGCAGTGACATCTTTCGATGCACTGAACCAACGCTGCCGGTTTATTAAAATGTGTATGAGAAGATTTCGAAGTGGATGTTAGAAAGATTGAAGAAGAATGAATTTAATAAAATGTCGACATGTGCAAAATTAAAACAGAATAGGTAAATTGCAAAGGGAATTTATTTAATTACTTTAACCATTTTATTGTGTTTTCTGTCATCATAATTATTATAATAAATAATGATATACATTTTACGTAAATATGCACGAACATTCCATCAAATGTTCATCAAAGAACGTTTATGTAGACAGTTTTAAGTTTGTTCATGATGCCAATAAGTATATCATTTATATAGTAAGTCAAAAGCTCGCATTGCATTTTTCCTGGGAAATACTGTTCAAGGTCTTATGCATAGCTGATTAATTTTCCCACAAGTATTGATCCAAAATTGAGCATGAAACCTGAAACAGGATGCCACAAACAAAAGTATAATTTGATTTCAAGTACATATGTCCGATAAACTACATGAACTTCAGTATGGATTTTCCAATTCAATCAAACCGGAATTCAATTACGTGTTTATGCTAGAAACAACCACATTAAATTGAATTTGAATTAGCTTTCAAGCAACAATCAACAAAGAGAGCTCTTCATTTTTCTTTAGTGTTTCCGATGGACTAAGGTAGATAACACGATTGTTTCTTGGCCGTCTTTTCTTCGCAGGTAGATACAAAGATATAGGCGCGAACAGAGATTTATCTTCAAATCGTTCTTTTCTTTTATCTTCAATATTTTATTTTGATTTCTTAATTTTGCAGATTGCTTTTATCGTGTAGGGGTTCTCACTTTATGTACTGCTGCGAGTATCCCATTTCAATTGCACCTGACTTGCGTGCTTTGTTTTGGAATTATTTTGAAATATTTTATAGGAAAACGGAGTTATCCAATCGTTCGTAGTATTGCTTGAAAGGTGGACTGCAAAGAAATAACAGAAAATGGTTTTCAATTTAAATTAATGCTTTTCAGTATGAAATAGGAATTTCATGAATAATTTTTTCCGTAAAATTATTTACACCACTATTAACTGTAGACTGATTTTTTCCCCTGGTCACCACGCATTCAATAACTGCTTGAATAATATCATTTATATTTTAAATACGCTTCTGAAACGAACAAGAATTTAAAAATCAGAATATATACGAAATGAAATCGATGTTTTGATGCAAAATTTATGACCATTATTACATATGAAAAGTGCATGTCCATACGCACATTTAGACTAAAAGAGTTGGAGATGTCAGTTATTTCTTTTTTATTGTTACACGGTAACGATAAAGTTACATTCTATACTTTCATTCCCCTAGGTAAGTACTAAGATTCTCTTACAATTTCAACCCACTGAAGTTATGTACTACATTCGTGAAGAAAGAAGACACCTATTGTAATACGAAAAAACGTTTGGTTATCTGTCGCGTTTATGATTTTCGTTTAAAAGATAGCACATATTATTGCAAACTTTTTGTCCGGGTGACGCCTCGTTAATTGATGTGGTGCCGACGTTTCAATCATCATGACGTGATCTTCATCAGGGCTCGGAATGCTCTTGTTTTTTTATAACTATCAATTAACGCGGCGTCACCCGGAGAGCCAAGATTGTAATATTGACTCTGGCCGCGGAAGCCTACGACTTCATTTAGCACATATTATGTTTGCTTTTTACGCCATTTAACCCAAGATCTAAAAATCTGTATTTAATATAGCTAGTGTGTTCTGAAGTAAACGTATATTCTTTAGAAAACCAATGCAATGTATTATTATATTTACTTTATTATCCCTTTCGAAAGCTAAATCTATTGCATGTAAAATGAGAGGGTCAATTCGCTGCTGCCCTGAGCAGCTCCGGGCAACAGACTGCCCCCAGCGGTGCGCGAAGCTCGGTGGCGACCGGTGCCCGCGGCGGCAATGGGGTTCGAACCCACAGCTACAGCTTACATTTCCATAATACCCCTGCACAGCTCGCACTTGCCGCCTCGGGCGATGGCGGCGGAGGCTACCGTTCTAGCTGCGGCTCCGTTGGCAGCGGTGGTAACAGTACTTGTGACACCGGGAGCGGTGGCTCAGTGCAGCAACTGATATCACTGCAGCGCCTCTGACCGGGAGGTCCTCGGTTCGAGTCCTGTCGGTGACAGGATTTTCGACACCAGCTTTTCAGCTAGGTCGAATTCAGTCGCCGTCTAGAGGAAAATTCTAGCGGCCAGCTGCTCTGATCGGTAGTTTTCCGTGGTTTCTCCGATCAACATCAGGTGCATGCCGGAGGAGTACTGTATCAACGGGCCACGGACCGCGCGCGATCTGTCCTTCCTCTTCCTTGTCCCATCCTCTATTCTTTCACACTCGCACTTACACTAACATGCACTACACTACACTTCCGGGAGACTACTACACTTCTACACTAGACTACACAAGACTACTACACTTCCGGGAGACTGGTTAGGAGCTTTGAGCTTGTCCCGGCTGGGCCGTTGCCCTGCTGGTGGCAGAGTCCTGGTTACCCTGCTAGCAGACGTAGGTCGGCACGGGATCTCGCTATCCAGCGGGTGAATATCACCACCATATCCCGAAAAAACATGCAAGAACACTTACGGGACTAATGATCTAAGCTGTTGACGCGCCTGGAATCACCAACCAACCAACCAACCAACCAACCAAGTACTTGCTGTACCAAGTACCAGGACAAAAATGGATGAAAATTGTACGAAAATGGAGACAGCTTGTGTAGAATACAGAGAAATGCATTAATGACAATGGTAGTGTTAGTAGCTGTGAGCGTGATGTTGAGAACAGTGGTACCCGAAGAATGCATACTCAGGCTGAGGTGTCTCAAGACGACAATAACAGTTGCAATTCAGCCCGTGACTAGTGTTTGAGTCCCGAAAGGGGAGGATTTTCGACAGTAGCTAGATAGCGACGTCGAATTCAGCCGCCTTGGAGGAGAATTCTACCGGCTGCTCAGAACGATTTTTCTGCAGTATCATTGATCTATGCCAGGCGAAATCCGGAGCAGTGCCTCCAGAAACGGACCAAGGACCGCGTGCGATCTTCCCTTCGTAATCCTTGACTACATCCTCTCCTCTCTCACACGCACATGCGGTAACGGTGGCAAGTACATGGTGGTGACAGCAGCGGCGTAGGGATGGGATTGAAGGCGGTGACAGTGTCGACTGAGACTGACTGTGATTGACAGTGACTGTCGGTGACGGAGACGGTGACGCTGTCAGTGATGGTGGTGGTGACTGACGGTGAGATCGACGGCGACAACGACGGTGAGAATGATGGTGGCGGTGACTGACGGTGAGATCGACGGCGAGAACGACGGTGAGAATGACGGTGGGGGTGACGGTGAGGGTGATGACGACGGTGAGGGTGATGGTGATTATGACGGTGAGGGTGATGGTGATGATGACGGTGAGGTTGATGGTAGGGTGACGGTGAGGTTGACGGTGAGGTTGATGGTGAGGGTGAGGGTGAGGGTGAGGGTGAGGTTGACGGCGAGGGTGAGGTTGACGGTGAGGGTGAGGGTGAGGGTGAAGGTGACGGTGAGGGTGAAGGTGAGGGTGAGGGTGAGGGTGGTGGTGGTGACGGTGAGGGTAACGGTGAGAGTGGCGGTGAGAGTGAGGGTGACAGTGAGGTTGGCGGTGAGGGTGACGATGACGGTAACGATGACGGTGACGGAGAGGCAGTAGCAGTGACAGTGGCAGTGACAATGGCGATGACGGTTGCGAAAGCGGTGGCGAAGTCGGGAGCTGCAGCGGGCTCAGGGGCGGGGACGGGAGCGAGTACCAGAGCGAGGGCGAGGGTGAGGGCGTGGCGGGCGAGGGGCGGGGTGGGCGCCGGGCGGCAGACTGCAGGCGCCGGGCGAGGGGCCTCCTCGCGCACAGCTGCAGTCAGCTCGCCTTCATTGTAACCGCATTACCCTAAGTAGCGAGTGGCAGTGGTGACACCACACCAAATTGCATTCCTCGGCGCGGGTCGTGTTGCGGCCCCCGCTGCCGGGCGGTGGCGCGCAAATTGAATTTAGTGGTGGTAGCGGCGGCGGCGGCAACGACAGCGGCGGGGGGCGGGGCAGGGCGGGGCGGCAGTTGGGTCGGCCGCCTTCAGGCTCGTCTGTCTCGGCGCTTATCCTACGGCCGTCGCTGCACCATGTCCAATATCCCACATGTTGCTGTAGAGCGGAGTCCCTCGAAGTACGGGCAGAACCTAATAGTCCAGAGGAGGGCCTCTGCGTCGTATCGGGCTCTGACAGAATCTTCATAAGCTTCCACACCAACGTTTGTAATTTTACCTCCTTTATTTATTTATTTATTTATTCATTTATTTATTCATTTATTTATTCATTTATTTATTCATTTATTCATTCATTTATTTATTCATTTATTTATTCATTTATTTATTCATTCATTTATTTATTCATTCATTTATTTATTCATTCATTTATTTATTCATTCATTTATTCATTCATTCATTCATTTATTCATTCATTCATTCATTTATTCATTCATTCATTCATTTATTCATTCATTCATTCATTTATTCATTCATTCATTCATTTATTCATTCATTCATTCATTCATTCATTCATTCATTCATTCATTTATTCATTCATTCATTTATTCATTCATTCATTTATTCATTCATTCATTTATTCATTCATTCATTCATTCATTCATTCATTCATTCATTCATTCATTCATTCATTCATTCATTCATTCATTCATTCATTCATTCATTCATTCATTCATTCATTCATTCATTCATTCATTCATTCATTCATTCATTCATTCATTCATTTATTTATTTATTTATTTATTTATTTATTTTATTTATTTAATTTATTACTGAAAATGTGAGTATCAACTGTCAATTAATTCTTAATAACACAAATAAAAGTTTATCTTGTTTAATACATATTTTTGCTTATTTTGAAGCATTCAGTCGCGTGTGTTATAGACAACTGAACATAAAAGAGCTCTTTTAAAAACGCTCTTGGATAAACGGTGAGCAATGCCGGTGCGGATATCATTTACGTGTCTATGCGAACAAATGACATGTTCTACATGTATCTGAAAGATAAATATTCAACCACACTTTGTTTTAAAGAATATCATATGCATACTTCACTTCCATAAAATAAAGAAGCTAGCTTTAGAAAAGCTGTGAATGCAATTTTGGTATATTATGTGATTTCACTGTCAACAGAAATGTTATTATTCTTTTTCTCTGTCACATGTATTGCTGAAAAGGTGCCTGTATCTTGCATTGTTCTCCAATAATTACGTCACTGGGGTCGATCCTAAGAATTTTTTTTGATCCGAGAAACAATTTTGAGAAGTTCAATTCAAAACAAATTTGCAGAGTGTAAATACATTGCGCTAGTAAACACCTCTTCAAATCCTTTTACACTAGTATAAACCACTACACTGATAGTTACGATCAAAGGATGGAGAGGAAGTGTAATCAAGCTTATAAAGAGCGTTTATGAGAGTTATTATGCCAATTAATTTCGTCCCGCAAATTAAGACCCAATTACTCTGTTTCAAAGTAACTTTGATACTGGTCGGTGAGTGAGATTTTAATCCGCGGAAAATTGCAAAATGCGTCAGTTTTTCCATTAATTTTTATTTATTTTTTAAATTAAAACTTTACAATAATAAGATATTTTATACAAGATACAGGAATCAATATACAAGACTGTGTTAAATTTATTAATAAATTTAGCATATTTCAAAAGTTTTAAATAGGTAAAATCTCGAAAATTCAACACATACTAGATTTGAATCAAAAGAAGGTGTACAAAATGTTAACAAAATATTATTTCGGTGATATATTGTAATGAGCGGGTTGACAATAGTGATCATTCGCACTGTTTATGAACAAAATGAAGAGCGTATATTTTATAAAATTTCAAATTTTGTAAAGGTATCTTATTAATTTAACAAATTATGAAAATGTAATTATACGTCTTGACAAAAAAATATTTTCTAGTCGTTTGAAATACGATCAAGATAACAAAGCAGAAATACATTCTCCAGAAGGTAAATAAGCGAGCACATCACTGTGATAATTACTGTTTTAAAATTTTAAATTTGCATAAATATAAAAAATATGTATGTAGTTAGGATGCGCTGATAAATATAAAAAAATGTTATCTTGGCCATCAAATAATATTTCTTTTCTCTGCAATACAGAGGCATTCTTCATTCTCGTGACTGATGTGAAAATATATCTAGTTGTCATTCCGATCAAATTTTGTCCTCGAACATTTCCATTTTTTTGGTAAACCGTAGCATTGTTTGGTGATAATTAAATTTTCTTGTTTTCGAGTGATTTTTTGGGAGTTGTACATAACTGTTGCGAGTTATTCATTTTTCAGCACATGAAAATCGCATTTCTGTAAAAAAAGACATTAAAATTCACTTTAACTGTACATTACAAAGTACCTTTCAATTAAAAAAGCTTTACACAAAAGAACATATTCGCTCATAGTTATTAAATGATACAGTAATTTGCAGTACCGTAATAATAAAGTGCAATTTTATTACTCCTGTAACCAAGCATGATCTTTTCATTTCCTTCTGTGTACTAATATGGTCTGTAGAAGTATTTGATATAATTATTTGGATCAAAATAATACGGTTATATACATTTTCGAAGTATTTCATGGAAAATAATATATTGGGAATATGCATACAATAGTGGTTGAACCGTATTCAGCATATAAATAACAGAAAACCTTTACTTTAGATGATCATTATCACTATCATTAACTGTGATCGTAGGAAAAAACAAACTTTATTTTAAAAAAAAATTGCTTTGACAGTCTACAATATTCAGCCCTGAGGCTCTCCAGTTGTTTGACCGAGCAACTTTGTATCAGCAAAGTGTGAAGGGGTTAACTTCTTGTCACCTCCCTGATAGTGATTTCATATGGTTATACCTTCAACCAGCGTTATTGCCAAGAAATTTAGCGATGCTAGCGATGAAAAGGTTTAGAAAGGAAACACGATGGGAGCGACTGGAATATGCAAGAAATGCTCTTACCTTATCTAATGTCGGAGAGAGATTGAACGAAAGTGTAAAATGGGTAGACGGGAGAGGGGGGTTTGATCAGTTACTATTTCGAAAGTTGCTGCTCCTTGTGCATGATTTAAATTATTGAAGAAATTATATGCCAGTTTCGTAATAAAAGAAATAATAGGTTCTATTGAAATATCGTTGTGCAGTGTCTAATTCCTGACAAACCAAGGGGCATTACTGTTATTCCGAAGATTTGGTTTTGAAAGATTTGCAACTTATTTAATGTGATTGAGGCAGCTGAAATCCATACATGGCATATGTAAGTTAACATCGGACAAAGAATACCTTTGTAAATGATTAAAGCGGAATGAATTTTTAAAGAAGAGTTGCGGTTCAGAATCGGACATAAAATAGCTAACCTTCTACTGGATTCAATTACTTTGGACGAGATGTAATTGTGACAATTTAGTCTTGTGTTCATGAGAACGCCGAGATAACGAATATACGAATTTAGAAGAGACAAAGAAATGATAGAATAGACGAAGAGGATGAAGAAAAGTTTGCCTCTGGTGCATGGCCCGTTTAATGGGGTAATTCTCCTGAATGAGCCTGGTTTTGATTAAAGAAAACATGGAAAATTAGGTCAGAGAAATAGATTAGAACAGATGGTCACCAGAAGTCTCTTTGGTCAGAAGCTAAGTGGGACATCTCTCAATCTAGTGTCGAAAAGCCTGCCATCAAAGAGACTCAAATTCTGGGATCTATGGTCTGTCTCGCTGTAATGACTACGGCTCTGACCTAGGCTCTTAGCCAGAATAATGAAAAGGTCAAAAATTGTATTGTTGTAAACTAATTGGTAATTGAAATCTTTTGAACTAAAAGGTTTGTATTTTGTATTTGAACTGAAATCGTTTCGCAAAAATGTTTAATATTATAATTCATGTATTTTAATAAACAGAGGATTTTTTTCGAAGAGAAGCACAACCCCGATTTAAAGCTTGGGCACCCCATAGTCATGAACTGATGACACTGCAGTGCCTCTAAATGAGAGGTTCTAGGTTTGAGTCCTGACAGTGACAGAAGTTTCGACCGTAGATACATAGCTAGGTCAAATTCAGTCGCTGTCTGGAGGAGAATTCAACCGGGCGGCTGCTCTGTTAGGGAGTTTCCGTGGTTTCTCCGATCAATACGAGGCGCATGCAGGAGAAATTCCCTAAGAAAATGGCCACGAACCGCGCGCGACATTTCCTTCCTCTTCCGTGTCCTATCCTTGCCCCTCATTTACAGGAACTTACACTAACATTCACTACACTACCATATATGCTCGGAGACCGGTCGGAAGCTTAGTTTTCCCTGACTGGGGCGGTGCAATCTGGTTAGATGGGAGATACCTGGTTGGAGAAAATGTCGCTAGTAGGTCAGCGACGGATCTCACCATCCAGCGGAGGAAGATGACTGCCACCTCCCGCGATAAACACATGCGCTACACTTACGGGATTGTTGACCTTAAACGTGGACGCACCCGGAATCAACCCTTCGCCGCCCCCACCGCCCCCCTCGCCGCCCCCCTCGCCGCCCCCCTCGCCACCCCCCTCGCCGCCCCCCTCGCCGCGCGGAATCACTAATCAAAATAAATAAGTAAATAAATTGCAAAGTACCTAAATTCGACCCTACCGTCACTCGACAAGTGACGCCGTAAAGTGAGGTCAAGGCCGCGAACACCTCACATAAGACACGAAGGGTGGAGCGCCGACTTCGAGTCTTCCTCGCGGCCATCGGCCAGCGAACGGTGGCAAGTTTAATTAAACGCTCTCTGCCAAGGGCCACTCGCGCGCTTTCTGAGGGCATTCTTTGAGGCCGACAAGGTCGGGGGCCATTCTCTGAGATGGGCGGCACACAATCACCGGCCGAGGAAGCGAACGCGCCGCAAACGCTGAGACCAACACTCGGACGCTGCGAAGCTGACGGTGGAGAGCTCGGGGATGAAGAGAGGTCCGGATGGTGGTGACGGGTGAGGAGTGTGGAGGGTAGCGGTCCAAAGGAAGTGGAAGAAACGGAGAAAGTGAAGGGTAGTGCGAGGGCGGTAGGAACGTCGCGGGGATGGTGTTACCGGGAGCGGTGGCTCACTACATCAACTGATGTGAATGCAGCGCCTCTGACCGAGAGGTCCTAGGTTCCCACTCCCCACGGCGGCAGGATTTTCGACACTAGCTTTTCAGCTAGGTCGAATTCAGTCGCTGTGTGGAGGAGAATTCTAGCGGCCGGCTGCTCTGATGGGTAGATTTCCGTGGTTCTTACGAATGCTGGAGCAGTATCCGAACAAACGGGCCACGGATCGCGCGCTATCTTTCCTTCCTCTTTTTTGTTGTATTCTCGCCCCTTACACACACACATACTTACACTAACATGCACTACACTACCACATATTCCGGGAGACTGGTCGGGAGCTTAGAGTTTGTCCCGGCTGGAGCGGTGCCCTGCTGGCGGGAGATACCTGGTTGGGGAAACCCCGTTAGCCGACTGTAGGTCGGCGCCGGGTCTCGCCATTCGAAGACCGGCGTCACATCCCGACCAAAACACGCACTACACTTACGAGAATAATGACCATAGTAGTTGACGCTCCCGGAATCACTAACAATTGTTACCAATCAATCAATCTGCGGGGGGGAGCACCAGGGGAGTGGTGGAGTCGACGTGAAGGGTGCAGGTAACAGGATTGGCAAGGGCGCCGGGAATGGCGTAGCTGAGTGATATTGCTTTACACGAAATAAATGTTATTTCTCACATAACATTACTGTGCATTATTCCTTTTTTTAGACATTATTAAACCAGACTAAATGCTTTTTCGCGTTTTTCACGTTATTACAACCGCTTTGACAATTATTCTCGGACTATTATTCATAACAGTCAATCTTTTGCGGGGATTATCCAGAGTTAACTGTATCTTCGAATATTCATTTTTCCTTTCCTCTGCCCCTTTCTACTTGTTGTTTTTACTTCTGAAGAACAATTTTGAACATTTATTTAGAAAAAAAACAGCATTTTCATTGATCCAGTACCATACTTTTTAAATTGGTTTCGTAATCTTCTACAGAGGTTAGGGTGTGGCGATGTTACGTTCTTGTTAGAAATATTAGAAAAAAAACTTTTTCGGTTTCAAAGGCCCCCAAAGATGTATTTCCGTTGAAATTTCGAAATCGATTTTCTGCAGCATTACATTACTTTCTCTACACTACATATATTACTTCGTATATACCTACGTATACGGAAAGGTAAAACGAGCATTTTTTTCTCTTAGGAATAACAAATTCTACAGAAAGTACATAAGCGTATCGTCTAGCCCAAATTCGCTTTTGATTCGTTTGACACGTTCTTTTCAAATCCAATTAAAAAAGCGATGACGTCACATGTGATCCTCTGTACGTCCACAGTACAAATGTGCTGTTGATACATATCAATCGCTCAATAGACAGTTACAACCAACTCGCAAAAGCAGTCACGTCATCATGTCAGACACACCATTCGCCTCTAGCAGCGCTGCATCCAATAAATAGCACAGCACAACATGATGCTTCAAAGTCGGCCTGCGGCGGTTTTGTCATGCGATCTCTGCAGCTCAGGCCGAGTGAAAGGTGTGCACCCAAACCGAATTTCCCCTTTTTAGAGAGCTGAAAGCGTTGTTGAACAAATTCGGGCAAACGAAAAGTAGTCTGCAATTAACTTTAATGATTTAAAATGTGGTTTGGACAGGATGTAACAGATATTCATTACGGGCTTGTTAATTAACGAGCCGCGCCGCGCCGCGCTGGGCCGGGCACGCCCTCCCCCCGGGCGCTGCGGTGCGGTGCTGCGCTGGGTACGGCGGGCCCAATCACGGTCGAGGCCGCGGCGCGTGAAGCATTTTTCGCAATACAGGCTGTCTCAGAATAAACGTTACGCGTGCGTTATGTCGATATAACAGAACAGGTGTTTCGGAATAAATGTTAGAAACTTCTATGGGATGGAGGTGGTTATGTTAATGAATAACTGCAGTTCAATTACTTTACTTTGTGATTCCGGGCGGGTCAACAGCTTTGGTCAATATTCCCGTAAGTGTAGGGCATGTTTTTCCTCGCGAGATGGCGGTGACCTTCCCCCACTGGATGGCAAGATCCGGCGCCGACCTACAGTTGACGAGCGGGGTTTTCCCTAACCACATATCTCCCACCAGCGGGGCACCGCCCCAGCCAGATCAAGTTCTGAGTCCCCGACCGGTCTCCCGTATTAATGTAGTGAATGCTAATATGTGTGGGTGTGTGTGTGTGAGAGAGAGAGGGGGGTGAGGATAGGAGAAGGAAAAGGAAGGAAAGATTGCGCGCGGTCCGTGGCCCGTTTGTTAGGGTACTGTTCGGGCATTAGCCTGAAGTTGATCGAATAAACCACGGAAAACTACCGATCCAGCAGCCGGCGGCTAGAATTCTCCTCCAGACAGCGACTGAATTGGACCTAGCTGAAAAGCTAGTGTCGAAAATCCTGCTGCCGTCGGGGCTCGAACGCAGGGCCTCCCGACCAGAGGCACTGCAGTAGCACGATTGATGCACTGCGACACCGCTCCCGGTCGATATAACAGAAAGGGTGTTTTGGAATAAATTTTAGAAACTTCTAAGAGATGGAGGTGGTTATGTTAATGAATAACTGCCCTACAAAAATTTACGTAATACCGCTTTCATTTAAGAAAAAAATCACATGAATAAGAAATACGTGTATTTTCAATAGGAGGACTATTACGCCTTCTTTAGCTATTATTTATTCGTTGACGACTGTTCTTAATAGTCGCGGACTGTAAAATATTTAAATATGTTGGCATTGAATGTGGGATTTTCCTTCCTCTGGTTGCTTTGTCGAAGAAACAGAACAAAATTTGTGTCTCATAACAAATGTTACAAACTTCTGGGTCATATAGGGAGACGAAGATTATAACTTTTTGCCAATAAATGGCGGTGAATGGTGATAAATGTAATAGGATGAAGATACACTCGTAATATTTGCCCATGAAACCTATTTAGTAGCTCATTTTGCAGGTAGTCGAAATCGTTTTCACTACGTAAGAACGTTATAGCCCCAACACCATTTTAGTTTTTGTTTAATCATGGCCTAATATCTAATGTTTAAATTTTTAAAAAAAATTCACATCACTTAAAAAATGGATTAGCTTGACTCCATACTCCATGTTTTAGAAGTTTTTAACAATTATACTGACATATCCTGAACTGTTCTTTTACAACATAACGCAATCAAACACAGTAACAAAACGCCATTCATTTTGACGAGGCTTTTACAGTCGGTGACCGATAGCAACCATCGAATAATATTAGTTAGTTGGAGATTAAGATGGCGTATAGGTCTTCCTATTTCCAGAAAAGGTATTTATGGATCTTTGTTATAAGAAAGGGGTACGATAGTTTTTCAACGGCAGCCTGCCGATATTGCAAGTAATGGTTTGGATTTGTGTAAACTGTGGCACAGGTTTACAAACTCCGATCGTCTTCGTTATTTGTTTTTTTTCGGCCTAATGGCAACTGTAACTATATTCATTATTTTATTTTTTGACACAGTCTCACAGAGATGTAATTACATGTTCCAAAATTAAACGTTTTAAAATCAGGTAATCTTCAGGCACATTGTACTTGACATTACTATTAATTATATTTTTATACATTTATTTAAGATATTATGATGTCGAAAGTTTATTACATTGAGTTTATATTTTCATGTAATATAACTCACTACAATTAGTTTAAATTTGAGATGATGAAAAATCACGGACATTTCATTTTATTGTTCGGGAATTTCAAGCGTACTTGGTGGGCGGTTGGAATAAAATGCCAAGGTTGAATAGGTCAGTCCTGAAGGGAGGAACATGTATGATATTAAACAGCGTAAATGATTTCAATAGTGCGGATAAGCGGTCATTCGGAAAAGAAGACGAAGACTCAAGAAATGGGACAAAGATTGTGTTTTCTAATGAAACGGAAGGTAATTTTATTCGTTTTATAAGCACCTGTGTTACAACAAAAGTCCAGGAAAGATATGTGTACAGATTATTTTATATAAATTACAGAGACATTATTTTAGATAACTATTTCCAATGCAACATTTGACTGAATAAAAATAAGATCAATGTGTTTAGTGTGTTCACTGTACGATGAACACAATGAATTTACTTCTTCAAGGTTTCCGTTCACTTTCAGCACGCATCTTTAGTCATAATTGCAGAAAGAACCGGGTACAATTGTACGTGATTGTGAGTTAGAAACTCAACTTTCATAAATCGAGATGTTTGGGTTTGATTGACAGATTAATTTGTGTTTCAAGGCATGTCAACTGGTATGGTCAATAGCTAGGATTACGTCTGGTATCCTGATATATGTGGTATTTTAGTGCATATACGCGTGTGTATGTAAAGAAAACGATGGGGAAAGGAACTAGGTATCTTTCACCAGCGGGGCACCGCCCCAGCCGGGACAAGTTCCCGACCGGTCTCCTGGCATGTGTAATAGTGTCGTGCATGTTATTGTAAGTGTGTGTGTGTGTGCAAGGGGAGAGGATAGGACAAGGAAGAGGAAGGAAAGATCGCGCGCGGCTCGTGGCCTGTTTGTTAGGGTACTGCTCCGGCATTCGCCTGGTGTTGATCGGAGAAACCACGGAAAACTACCGATCAGAACAGCAGGCCGCTAGAATTTTCCGCAGACTGTGACTGAATTCGACGAATCTGAAAAGCTAGTGTCCAAAATTTTGCCACTGTTGAATGACGCCCAGGGTATGTATGCTTGTGTGTGTCCGTATGAAGTGCGCGAGTTCCTCTATGGTTACTCTCATAATTCATAGACCAATGGTAACACTGGTCTACAAAAATAAAGATTTTGTCTTTCACAATAATGAAAATCACAGGTTTTATAAGTATTTTTCCTGCTAAATTCAAATATCATTTCAATTTTTCTCTATCAGGCAGGAATTATGTGTGATATTAATTTTAACTTTTTACAATTTTTAATTAAATCAGTAACTGGCTACCTAACTCTAAATTATATACTATTTGTTCTGACTTGCCTGTAAAGTGGTTAATAGTAATTTGTAGGCAAATGTTGCTTCTGGAACTATTTTTGGTCTAACTGTCGTTAGCCAACATTTGAGAACTGCACTTGCCTTGGTATCTGTTTTCCATTGTAAAAATTTGGTACTGAAAATGCTTGCCGTGCACATCGATGACAGTTCCGAGATTTTCTGAGAAGTCTAAGTGAGAGTCCAAGTTAATTTTCAAAGATATGTTACACCCTATAGCTATATAAGAATCTAGAAGATCGGTTTTACGGTTTCTAAGGAAATTGCAACATATATTTTTGAATGTCTTAAAGTCTGCTTTTTTCAGTATATTTAACAGTCCTTCAAAATGTTTATCAGCTATTAATGACCCCTTTTCTGATCCTAGAAACATTCCTCCTTTCAATTTAATATAACTGACGTTTGGAAAATTTCGATTCAAATACAAGAATTCATCAGCTTTTACAAATTTTCATGACTCATAATAAAGGTTCGAGCGTTTTAAAACCTGAATGAACCTGCACAGTGTTACCTGTTAGTGCTTCAACACGATATTACGTATAATGTTCTTAAATACAGTTTGAAAAAAACGCTGCATGAAAGGTAAAAATTTCTGAAATATCAAAGAGAATGCTAAAATCGGATTCTGAAAAGCAGACGTCACAAAAAGTCTCACGAAAAAATTATGTCTACATATTTGCATTCAGCATGAAAAAGTTCTCTAGATACACTAATCAGATTTCTTATGAAGAAAACCTTGTCGACCATTGTAATTAGTAGTCGTTCTTATAGCGACCACATATAGTGGTCGCTATATCACGTAGTACAGCGAAACGGTAGCACCGAGCCCTGTTGGCTACCGAGAGTGCAACACGGGAGTGTTGCCCGGCTCGCGATAACCTTTTGTTATCCAGTGTTACAGTGTCCCAATAACTCAGGTCGCGGAAACATGGACGTCGACGCGAGCACATTGCAGATCAGAGTGTAGACTAGACCAGAGCGTAGACAGACGCAGGCCTGAGCGTTCACATCGACAATTTTCAATGCAGCATGGCAATAAAAGTACCTTTTTCGCCGTTTGCGGCAGCTATATCAAATATTTAATTTGTAAAAAAGTGCTCAATCACGTGAAGTTTAATTTGAAATATTATACAATTAATCCTCGTTTATAATTCGAAAGAGACCCACTCAAAGACAATTTTTGGTGTTCTGTATTCATGCATTCTCATTAGATGCGCGCCCCACTATTGGAGGTGTTTGGATTCTACATTTTCGATCACTTGTCTCTCAATCTGCATTATCTGTATAATGTCTCCGTTTGGTATTCTATCAAACAGGGTTTATTGCATTTAACCGAGAGTTTATTGCATCCTCTTTATTCCGAATCTGATCCACACGTCATAAAACTCTCCACCATTGTTTTGTATATTTGTCTCTCAGTTTGCTTTCTAATACTCTTATTTCATAAAATATTATGAAGCCTACTAGTAATTGCCCTTCCCTTGCTAATTTTTTTGTAATGTCATTATCATCAGCTCCATCTGCACTAAGAGTTAATATAACGTATTTAAATTCCTTTACTACTTCAAGTACATTTATTTCTGTTTCTAGATCGTTCCCAGATTTCCTTACAACCGTGATATACATATTTAAATATATATATTTATAATTTTTAAAATAATATATATATATATATATATATATATATATATATACACGTATGTGTGTGTTTTGTCATGCTGCCTGTACAGAGATTGTACTCCTTAGCATGTGTGTGATTTTAACATGGTGCAAAAACAATCTTTCTTATCTCCCCATCCCCTAGATGAACTAGTGATAGGCGAGAATGGCGTATGGGAAGCGTGAATGGATGGGTGATGTTTTGGACCTGAGAAAACGTGTTAATTTGTTAAGTGTAGGATTTAGACAGGTTATTTTGTTAAAGGGAGGGTATTGTGGGAGGAGGTAGGTAGATTATTTTATTATATATAAATATATATATATATATATATATATATATATATAATTTTATTTTAAATATTATATATGATATATAATATTTAAAATTTCTGCGCCATTACATTAAAAAAAAGGTTTTGCCAATTTTTTGGGCGGAGGGGGTTGTTTTAACCCCAGGGAGCTAGGCAGAGGGCATCCCGTGTTTTTCCACCGCGCGTCCTAGCGGTGAGGCACCGCCTGTTAAAGGGGCAGCGCCCGCACAATGGCCCTGCAGATTTACCTGCGTGCGCTCGGAATTTCCAGAGAGCAGCCTGCGCATCATTTTACTGAGTCCCGGGAAACGCTTCATACACACGTCGAATTCAGGCGAGAGGGGGATTTTCGGGAATCTGCGAGGTAATCCGAGGAGTACGGACGCTGAAATTATAGTTTTACATTCACATACACACACACATTCTCGCACATTCATTCACAAGCACACACACACACACACACGCGCACACATTCACAAGCACAAACACTCACACGATCCCTACACACACTCGCTCACATACACGAACTCGTATCTCCTCCACAAACACTAATTCGCAATCCCTCCCCTGCTCTCTCCCTCTCTCTCTCTCTCTTACATACACACAGACATCTCTCCACACACGCAGGTGGTTACTAGCACATACACACGCCTACAAACGAGCCCGGAGACCGAGCAGTCGCGGTCAGGTTTTTCGACTCTATTTTCAATGTAAAAGAAAAACTTGCTGTAGGAGTTCATTGAAACCTCCAGTATAATTTGTTTGTATTTACATCTACTATGAATAGACACACATTCGTAATTATTTAGTAATTAGTTCTGGTATTTAGGCGGCATACTGTGTGCTCTTTATCTCCTATGCAGTTTACAGTCGTCTGAAAGTTCACCTAGCTCTCCTCTGCTGATTCAGGGTCTCGTGTTTTATCACGCATACAGATAGTATTTCATTGATAAAGATATTTTGTCGAGTAATTATTATTTGTTTATTCTAATTCTGATCTACTGCCGTGATGTTACAATGGATACTAATTTCGACTGTATGGTCATACCATTCGTAAAATGGTTTTGCGAGTTTTGACTAGCGAAAAAAACCTTTTAAAATAGTTTTGTTGTTCTTGTCAATCAATTTTGAGAATTTAGATAAAACACTAAGCATTAAAATCAATACTGAACATGGCTGAGCACAAAAACGTACTACATTTTCCACTGTGACTATCGCTGAAATGACGCATTTCAGTGTTTTAGTATCAATAGTTGGCATATTTTCAGATTAAAGTGTCACCTAGTAAACAACTATTTTTATACGTATGACATTTTAATTACCCTTATACATTATACATATAACGCATATACTTACGATACACTTAACGAATTTACTCATATACATTATTTACAACTTCGTCTATAACAATAATGATTTAAAGAAAAAAGTAAGCGAAATTACTGCCTGTGCAGTTTTAGGTTTATGGTTAGCACTAGAAAATATTTCTTTCTGGCTTGCAGCATTTCCCACAATTGATGTTGTTGTTTGTAATAGGCAGACAGACGAAAGACGACAGCCAGACGACAGATAAACAGACGACAGACACGACAGACAGCCCACAGAACCCACAAAATATGGATTCTGAGTCCTCTTAGAGGAATTCATTTACTACCTATAAAGGAGAGAGAATTATCCACTTTTTCGTTATCAGGGAAAAGACGAATATTCTGTGAAAGAATCGCCGTTTTCACCGACGTGTTACATAACTTTCTATACTCTACATAAGTAGTAAGAGAGAATGTAAACTTTTTCACGAGCCAATGCAAAGCAATTTTCCTTGACATGTGTAAATATTTATATTAAGGTTTGCAAAGACTAATACAAGTAGTACACAATTTTCGCGTTTTTAGATTTGTTAAAACCCTTTGTGATTCAAATTAACCAAACTTACCTTTATCATAAAAAAAATTCAAAATTTGGTCTTTCATATTCTCCTGCATGGTTTATACAATGTTACTCGAAAAATTCAGCATTCTACCTCTCCTCTTGCGAAATTTCCATCATGCGACAAAAACGTAAGCACAGCCGTCGTGTCCTCGGTGACAGCGTCGTTCTGTGACCGCTGCCTCTGACCAGCACGGTCTGAAAGCCGGTTACGGTCCAGCTGTCCGCCGCGGTCGACCGGCGCGTTTTTTGTTTAGACCTCGAGGGCAGGCTCTCCCTCGTCCAGGATTCCACGCTTCGAATCATTCTCCGCCGCGGCCTCTCGAGTAATCAGCATTAGGACCGCGTTTGACGCCTACTTTTTTCTGACGAAAAAAAAAAAATTGTGCTTCCACCCTTTCGTTTTCGGCGTCCGCTGCCACGATGGACAGTTTCCCTGGGCCTAATCGCTGCAAAATGTTGTTCGCAGACTACAAAGAGCCACGGAACTGTGCTCGCCTTCGAGGGTGAGCGAGTGGTAGGGTTGATAAGAAGCAGAGAGCGACGGAAGAAGGAAGGAAAAATGAAAGGGATGAAGAGAGGGAAAGAATAACGTAGAATGGGAGGGAGAAAGAGAGCGAGTGGTAGATGGAAGGCGGGAGGGATAATGGGAGGAAGTGTGAGATTGAAGGCGGAAAGGAGAAGGGTTGATTCATTAACTGATTGTATGTTAGTAATTCCGGGAGTGTCAACTATTGGGGTCATTGGTTCCGTACGTGTAGTGTATGCTTTTTCATCGGAAGGTGGCGGTGATCTTCCCTCCTGGATGGCGTTATGACCAACCGTCGCGACGGTTCGGTGACCGACGCGTCGGCTAGTGGGGTTTTCCCCTACCAGGTATCTTCCACCAGCGGGGCACCGAACCAGCCGTGACAAGTTCTAAGTCCTCAACCGGTCTTCGGGCATGTTTGGTAGAGTAGAGCATATTAGTGTAAGTGTGTAAGGGGCGAGGAACGGACTAGGAAGAGGAAGGGAAGATCGCGCGCGGTCCGCGGCCCATTTGTTAGGATACTGCTCCGACATTCGCCTGGTGTTGATCGGAGAAACCACGGTAAACTACCGATCACAGCAGCCGGCCGCTTGAATTTTTCCTCCAGACGATTGAATTCGACCTAGCAGTAAAGCTAGTGTCAAAAATTCTGCCGCCGTCGGGACTCGAACCTAGGACCTCGCATCATTGATCCACCGCTTCCGGAGGGAGAAAGGGATTGACGAACGGAGGACAGGAGGTAGAAATAAAGGGATGGGGAAAAGGGAACGGCGCTTTTTCAGGAAGATAGTAATCTTTCAAGTATGTTTGGTGCCGCCAGGGTCACCACCAATATTTCCTTAAAATTAAAGGTTTAACATTTAACTTAACATAACAACATTCAAACAATTTTTTTATATAAAAGTATTTGTCACGATTTAACCAACATATTCCCCCTCATGTAACGAAGACCATGTGTTTAGCTTCCAATTCACGTCGTTTTCCACACTTTTCAAAACAATAGAAAGAACTTATCTTATTGTCACATACCGGGAGAGATGGCTCAGGGTTTCAACTGATGTCAGTGCAGACCTCTGACCACTAACAGCCACCTCCCGATGAAAAATATGCACTACACTTGCGAGACTAATGACCTAATTAGTTGACGTGCCGGAAGTCACTAAGAACCAACCAACCAACCAACAGGCACAGCTACAAGAATAGGAGCGAAGAGGGTCGACACAGTGGTAGTTACAGTGCAAATGAAGTCCATGTTTAAGTGACGAGAGAGGGTAAGCGAAGTGCAGAAGATTGGAATTGAGTAGCGAAAAGAGATGCCAGTTAGAAAAAAAGAAGTGAAATTAGCCTTGACCATTTGGCAGTTCTTTTGCTAAGAGCAACATTACTCCTGACCTGATTAGATAATGGCATTGTGTAATTCCCTGCACTCTCAAAAACGAGAATCAATTGATTCTCCAGCACGATAATCCTCTTGGGGCTGGTACATGACGCAAAGGAATGAGAGTTAGGTAAGTGACTCCTATAACTATTTTTATCGCTTCACTAAGTATGGGTCTGTGACTTTCTAGTTCCAAACTTTCTCGTTATTGATTTTACTTCAATATTTTCCTTCGAAAGAAAGTAATATACGTTTGCAAAAACTAACGTATATTTTAACGCTCTAACTGTTAATACTATAAATAGTTTCAAAATTTCTAAACTTATCTAGGTATAATACCTATGAATTGGTCAGCGGGATAATAATACTTCAAACTAACGCAGTTTAGAGATACAGTTCACCAAAGATCATCGTAGTGTGTTCACCTACGAAACATTTATTGTGGATTATTAATCCCTATCCTTCTTGTGAAAAGAAGAACTCTGTTCTTGTTCACATTTCTGTTTTATGTCTCGACAGCCAACTACGGGCCTTGGCCAACCAGAAGCAACCCAGCTTTTTGGCCATGGGATAGTGGCCATAGTCGCGTGGTTAGCACGAAAACATCCCTTCACTGCATATACTGTCTTAATATACAAACTGGGAAAACATTCTCAACCCGAGAGTAAGAGCACCATATTTTGAAATGCCAGTAGTTACAGCGGTTTGAGAGTCCGCACGTGGACAAGAGTGGATAAAATGGAAATAAAATAAAGTAAATTAACACAAATATGTCCATGAATATTTTACCAAATTTTATTAAAACATTAATAACAATGGATGATCAGTACTGTATTTTATTCGTAATGGAGAACGCTTTTAAAATGTATATACCTAATTCCTTACTTCATGAATAAAAATATTAGTAACAAATAAATTCAATTACAAAGACCCTCAGACCTCCACCATTCTATTCTTACCTAAATTTCTTACAGTAAATAAAATTAAAATTCTTTACAGTACGTGATGCCAGTGCATGCGCCGGACTGAGACCCCGCTAACGCCTATTACTCCGAGACCACTACACCGAGGAAACCGAAAGGAAATAACGATTTCAAAAAACCGTTTGTAGGAAGGTACTACGATCACACGAGTGCGAAGATCAAAAATATTTAAAAGAAAGAGAAAAACAGATTCGCGCGCGGGCTGTGCCGGGCTCACAGACTGAACAAGGCTCAGCGAGGAGGAGCCGATCGGAATCGACGGCTAGGCGCTCTGGGTCGAGGCGAGACGAGTAGGGTGAGGTGGGAGGGGCGGACGGGGTGGGATGTGTCGGAACGAGGTGAGGCGGGGAGGGGAGAATGGGGCAGGGTGGGGGGGGCGGGGCCGGGGCGCTGAGGGGCGCGACAAGTCGGGCATGGCGAGGGAGGGGCGCAGCGGAGCGCGAGGACGGGAAGGGCGGGGAGGGGTGGGGAAGGAGGGCGGGGGTGCTGGGCAGTACTGGGAGGGGAGTATGGCGGGGAGGGGCCGTGAGGGGCGGAGGAGAGGCGGGGGTAGGGGCGCGACGATTTGGGTGATGAGAGGGGGCGCGGGGGGGAGGGCCAGGGTCCCAGTGGGAGGCTGCAGCGGCTGTGGTTGCTGGGGTGCGGGCACTGGTGCTCGAGGCCATGGCGGGGAGGGGAAGCCTGCAGAGGCGTGGAGGGGGCGGGCAGGGTACGCTGACGATTTGAAGAGGAGAGGGCGGCGCGGGCGGGGAGTGGGGTGGGGCGGGAAGGAGGGCGGGGGTGCGGGTCGGGGAGGTGTTGGGAGGGACGGGGTGGGGAGGGGAGTATGGCTGGGAAGGGCCGGGAGAGGCGGAGGAGGGGCGGGGGTAACGGGCGTGACGATTCGGGTGAGGAGGGGGGGCGCGGCGGGGAGGGGCTAAGCGGGGCGGGAAGGAGGGCGGGGTGCGGGGTGGGGTGGTGCTGGGAGGGACGGTGGGGAGATGAGTATGGTGGGAGGGGGCCGGAGAGGCGGGGAGGGCGGGGAAGGGGCGCGAAATATCCGGGCGAAGCCGGGGCGGGGCGGGGCGGAGCGGAGCGGGGCGGGAGCGCAGCTGGTCCTCGCTCGGTGCAGCGGAGCCGGAAAAGGCGCTGCAGCTGTCGCCGCACGGCGCGCGTCTGAATTCTATTATCCGTGTTTTATCGGCGCGCGGGGGCGGGGCGGCGCCATAACACCCGGCGGGATTAGCGCAGCGAGCCAGTCAGCCACCCGGCGCCCGCGGAGCCCGTGCAGCCAGCAGCCTGCCTGCCCGACTGCAGCGCGGAGCTGCAAGTCAGCCCAAGGAAATTCGGAGGAAGGCCTCTTACTGATCCGAAGAAGGGCCGGGCCTTGGGGTCGGGGGACATTTTCGAGTCTAGTATCGGTTGCGATACTTGATACACTTACGGGACTAATGAACCCCGCTATTTGACGTGTCCTTAACCAAAAAAATACTCTCTTACTTAAGTGTAATATTAAACACGTGGATTTGAGTTGCCGGGTTGCACACACTTATCTTGCAGTATAAAATCTGTAATGTGAAGCTTTGTACCTTTCAGTAGTTATGACGTAAAACTGATTTATTTTATGAGGTTCGTATGCAAATAAAAACATTTGAAATATGTATGAACACAGGATACTTTACAGGCACGGGAACTTTCTCGAAAAAGTCGAATTTAATTCATGTGTAATGTTTGAAAAATAGTACGTTGAAGAACACGTAGTTTTCACAAGAACGTAACGTGCTTTTTTGACGTACGAATGTCTCCGGACGAGCCGACTTCAACTACCACGCTTTGCCTATACACCACAAATTCGTATAATACAAACCCACATTTACGCACACACTCTAACACTAACTTTATTCACAAGTTTTTAGGTTACTGATCATTGCAAAACTCATTCTATTTCTGCTCTGAAAAATTCACAGATAAATTAAAAAAACGATGATCGTGTTCGAGAAGAAAAATTGCGTATTTCAAACATTCAAGCAATAGGCTTCATGGCAAGTATATTCCCTGCTTTTCAAATATTAACTATTTTCGAATATTTTTGCTAAACTTCTAATGTACTAGACCAGAATTGATTGAACAAACTGTTTCTATTTTAATAATCATAATTCCCTTGTCAACCCTCATTCGATGTTTTTATTACAATTAATAATCTTTTCTTATTTCTACAACAATCTAGTTAATATCTATCTATCTATATATATATATCTATATCTATATCTATCTATCTATATATATATATATATATATATATATATATATATATATATATATATATATATATATATATAAAAGAAAGTCGTGTTAGTTACACTATTTATAACTCAAGAACGGCTGTACCGATTTGGCTGAAAATTGTTGAGCAGGAAGCTTAGAGCCAGAAGACGGACATAGGATATTGTTTATCCTGTTCGACAGCGTTCCTGTGTGAGAACGCACGTTTTCACACGTTTTCGCGTGATTTCGCATGTTTTCGCATGTTTTCGCGTGAAGGTACTTAACTGAAGAGTGCAACCTATGCACCAAAATACAGGAACAATAATGAATGATTAATCTACTTAATTTTTTTTATTTGTATTTTCTAATAAACAATTTAACTTAATAAATTCCAAAATCTGCTTATTTATTGCCTTTAACATCCGGTCCCTATGATTACAGCTTTGTATTTCTCTCTTAAACAAAAATCAATTCCAAAAAAAACGCTCTGCTACGTAATATATTTTTTAATTATCTATTTAATATCAGAGCGTTTTATTTTAAATTCTTTGTTTGAGAGAAAACACAAATCTGCAATTACTTTATTATCACGAGTAACAAGGATAGTACAGTTTATCACAGTGAGTGCGGCGCGAGAAAAAGATGGGACCGGCTGTTAAGGCGCAACAGAGTTCGCCGGGTCAGCTAGTATATATATATATATATATATATATATATATATATATATATATATATATATATATATATATATATAAAAGAAAGTCGTGTTAGTTACACTATTTATAACTCAAGAACGGTTGTACCGATTTGGCTGAAAATTGGTGAGCAGGAAGCTTAGAGCCAGGAGACGGACATAGGATACTGTTTATCCCGTTCGACAGCGTTCCTGTGTGAGAACGCACGTTTTTTGCACGTTTTCGCGTGATTTCGCATGTTAGCGGTCATTGTTGCCTGTTGTAACCCATTGTTGTAACGCCGCACTGATAACAGAAGGCGATAATGATAGCCGCCTTTCGTTCGCCGTTATATCTATATATATAGTCGTGTTAGTTACACTATAACTCAAGAACGGCTGTACCGATTTGGTGAGCAGGAAGCTTAGAGCCAGGAGACGGACATAGGATACTGTTTATCCCGTTCGACATCGTTCCTGTATGAGAACGCACGTTTTTGCACGTACGCAGTGCAACAAGGATAGTACAGTTTCTCACAGTGAGTGCGACGCGAGAAAAAGATGGGACTGGCTGTTAAGGCGGAACAGAGTTCGCCGGGTCAGCTAGTATATATATAAAATAAAGTCGTGTTAGTTACACTATTTATAACTCAAGAACGGCTGTACCGATTTGGCTGAAAATTGGTGAGCAGGAAGCTTAGAGCCAGGAGACGGACATAGGATACTATTTATCCCGTTTGACAGCGTTCCTGTGTGAGAACGCACGTTTTCGCACGTTTTCGCGTGATTTCGCATGTTTTCGCGTGAAGGTACTTAACTGAAGAGTGCAACCTATGCACCAAAATACAGGAACAATAATGAATGATTAATCTACTTAATTTTTTATTTGTATTTTATAATAAACAATTTAACTTAATAAATTCCAAAATCTGCTTATTTATTGCCTTTAACAGCCGGTCCCTATGATTACAGCTTTGTATTTCTCTCTTAAACAAAAATCAATTCCAAAAAACCGCTCTGCTACGTAATAGATTTTTTAACTATCTATTTAATATCAGAACGTTTTTTTAAATACTTCTTTGTTTGAGAGAAAAACACAAATCTGCAATTGCTTTATTATCACGAGTGCAACAAGGATAGTACAGTTTCTCACAGTGAGTGCGAAGCGAGAAAAAGATGGGACCGGCTGTTAAGGCGGAACAGAGTTCGCCGGGTCAGCTAGTTGGTTATAAAATGGAACATACAAGAAAACAACGACATAGTGAAATGTACGAGGCCATAAAAATATCAACTACCTGAAGTATTCAGCGTTTCCCGGGCATTTAATTGTATTTACCACAATCATCTTTTAGACAGAAGAAGGGAATTCTATTGTGAAACGCCGCCTTCCTCCCCACTGCCTTGTTTTACCCGGACCCATCTTCCCCGATTCCAGCTTGCTCTGACCCATCCGCCCGTTCTGCTTCGTTAAAGCATTGCCCAGTCTCGCTAGATTCCACTGTGTTTGCTGCGATTATCGTTGCAGCGGGCAGCTGTAAACACATGCGTTGTTGCATATTCCCGGCAAACTTCCTGTAATAATTTTGGCTTGCACTTACTCAAAGGCTAATATTATGCTGTAGGAATGAATAAAATGCATTTAATTTGAAATTGTATAGGGTTTCAGAGGAGGGATGGAGCGGGATGTAGTCGAAAGTTGAATCGAGGGGGCGGTAAGGAAACGCGAGTAGGTGGAGTGACGGGGGAGTTGGGGGCAGGAGGGGCAAATCGAAGGGAGGAGTCTGAGGATGTGGGAGGAAAATGCGCGGGACGAGGCAGAGGGGAGCCACGTGATTTCAAAGATGAATTTGATTAGTGATTCCGGGCCCGTCGAGTACTAAGGTCGTTATTCCCGTAGTGTAGTGCATGCTTTTCCTCGGGAGGTGGCGGTGATTATCTCCCCGCTAGATGGTGAGATTTTCCCAACCAGTTATTTTCCACCAGCGCCCCCCCCCAATCAGAACAAATTCTAAGCTCCCTACTGGTCTCGCGGTATGTGTGGTAGTCTAGTTCATGTAAGTATAAGTGTGCTTAGGGGGGTGAAGGTAGGGGAAGGAAGTGGAAGGACAGATCGCGCGCGGTCCGTGGCCCGTTTGTTAGGGTACTGCTCCAACATTCGTCTAATATTGATCGAAGAAACCACAAATAACTACCAATGAGAGCAGCCGGCCGCTAGAATTCTTCGTCAGACAGCGGAAGAATTCGACCTAGCCATCCAGCTGGTGTCGAAAATCCTACCACCGCCGGAACTTGAACCTAGGACCTGCCTTGGAAGATGGAGTAAGGGGCTGTGAAGAACGACTGTGGAGGAAGGGGGAAGCTGGATTGGGAGTGGATGTTCCAGTGAAGGGTTCCCGAAGGGAATCGGGAGGGTGGGGTGGATATGATTCATGGATTGGCGTTTCCGGACACGTCAACTACTATAATAAATAGTCTCGTTGTTGTAGTGAATGTTTGTGGTCCCGAGATGTGATATTTCTTCCCCAGTTGAAGGTTATATCCGACGCCGTCCTATAAGTCGATTGGCTGATTGAGTGTTTCCCGACGCGTCAACTGATAAGGTTATTAGTCCCGTAAATGTATAGCATGTTTTTATTCCGGGAGATGACTGTGACCTTCCCCCGCTGGACGGCGAGATTCGGCGGCAACCACCTTCGGCTTGCGGGGATTTTCCCCAACCACGTATCTCCCACCAGTGGGACACCGTCCCAGCCGGGACAAGCTCTCAGTTCCCGACTATACAGGGGTTTTCTAACGTGACATCTGTGGGTAGTATCTACAAAATGGAATTCGGCATGACATTTTGAGTCATTCTCAGTCCTGTCACTAGAGTCGCTTGATCTACAGCACTGCTTCATCACGCGTCACCTCTCGGTAGGACTGAGAAAGACGCAAAAAGTCTTGCCGACTTCCATCTTGGAGACACTACCCACAGATGCCACATTAAAAAAAACAAGTAAAGTCTCCCGACATTCGTAGTGAAGTTGTGCATGTACTTGTGAATGTGTGTAAGTAAGCGGTAAAGATAGGGCAAGGAAGGAGAAGGAAAGATCGCGCGCAGTCCATGTCCCGTCTGCTAGGTTTGACCACCGCTCGGGCATTCGCCTGGTGTTGATAATAGAAACCACTGGACACAACCGATCAGCGCGGTCGACCGCTCTAGTTCTCCTCCAGACTGAGGGAGGAACGATAAAATCGAGACAGGGATTTGGGGAGTGTAGAGAAGTGCTGCAAAAGAAGCGACAGTGGAGGCAGGCGGCTGCAACCGGGAGGTGGTGGTGTCGGTGTGAGTTGCGGGTGATTGATTGATTGATTGATTGATTGATTTTTTCGTGTTTCCGGGCGCGTCAACTGCTTCGGTCATTAGTCCCGTTAGTGTAGTGCATGTTTCTTTCTCGGGAGATGGCGGTGATCTTCCCCCGCTAGATGGCGAGATCCGGCGCCGACCTACCGTCGGCTAGTGGGGTTTCCCCTAACCAGGACTCTCCCACCAACGGGTCACCGCCCCAGTCGGGACAAGCTCTAAGCTCCCGACCGGTCTCCCGGAATATGTGGTAGTGTAGTGCATGTTAGTGTAAGTGTGTGTGTAATGGGAGAGGATAGGACAAGGAATAGGAAGGACAGATCGCGCGCGGTCCGTGGGCCGTTTGGTAGGGTACTGCTCCGGCATTCGCCTGGTGTTGATCGGAGAAACCACGGAAAACTACCGATCAGAGCAGCCGGCCGCTGGAATTCTCCTCCAGACAGCAGCTGAATTCGACCTAGCTGAAAAGCTAGTGTCGAAAATCCTGCCGCCGTGGGGAGTGGGAACCTAGGACCTCCCGGTTAGAGGCGCTGCAGTGACATCAGTTGATGCACTCAACTACCGCTACCGGTAGTTGCGGAAGAGGAGCCGGGGGGGGACGCGGGCGTGGGGTGGAGGGAGGAGGAGGGGGAGGGGGAGAGGGGAGGGGGAAGAGAAGTGCTGCTAAAGAAGCGCCAGTGGAGGCAGGCGGCTGCAAGCGGGAGGTGGTGGGTGCCGGTGCGGGTTGCGGGGGAGGAACGCGGGGACGCGGCGTGGGGAGGGGTGAGGGGGAGGGAGGGAAGAGAAGCTGGCTGCGAGCTCCACCTGCTCCCTGTCGCGCGAGCTCCGGCTGTCGTCGGACGCGCCGCCCAGCAAATCCCGAGCGTCGCGTCTGCGCCGAGCCCCGCGCCGCCGCCAGCGCCGCTATTTCCGCTAAGTCCGCTTCATGTTCCCGGGATGTCGCCTGTCTGCGGCGGAGCCAGTGGTGGTGTCACCTGAAGCACCCCTCACCGTTTTTATGGAAAATCCCCTTTGTACGTATGTACACCCCTATAGTGTTTTTTTTCACTTCATTGTCATTTATACTGTTACTTCTCCATAAAGCTCAATGAAATACATGGTAAAGAGGTTTCATACACTTTTTGAGGAGACTTCTAATGCGACTCACCTCCCATGTATCTAGAATTCACTTTTTATCTGTGCACATAATAATACAAGAAATCGCTTTTGGTCATTTCGGTATACATTATTATTTTTCACGAAATGTATTGTTAACTTGACTTTAATGAATGAAGTATCTGAATATTGGGAATTTTATTACAAAGTAAAAGAAAACAAAGTATGATAATCTCAAAATAGCAATTGATGAAAAATGATTTATTTATTTATTTTATTTTACGTCAAAAACAGTTCAAACTGCGTATGACGTGCTATGGGGGAAAATGAATTGTGTGCACATTTTCAAAATTCTGTGATCCCTACACTAAGTCATATACTACTTAAATTTAAAAAAACAACAACAACAACCCTCCCATGTAATAAAATCTATGATGCGACAGTTGTCCGAAATGTGGAGATTACTCAAGGAGGAAAAATCACAGAAAACTAATTATTAATTTAGCAATATAATTCACGAACTAACGGTTAGGATTTTAACATATGCGAATGATAATTCGCAAGCGGGTATGGAAGTATTTATCCTATTGGAGACTGTTTTGTTTAACACATTATATCGGCGAAAACTATTGGTTTTTGGATACTTTTTAAAACTTAATTATTTTTGCCGCGTGAAAAGTAATGAGATCACTGAACGTTCTATTAAATATATCTATAATATTTTAGTGGAATGGATTACTAATTTGTTATCCATTATCTACTTTTGCAATTTGACGAAGAGTATTAATGTAGTAATATGATAGTTATGTGCAGGTTCGTAACATTACGTTGTTTACGTGATAATCGTGTTCATTAAAAATAAATCCGTGATTATTGTTTTACATTGAAGGGAAGAAAAATCTATTTCAATAACACAAGCCACCGAATTTACATTGACGAACTAATCTTCTATAAAAATATTATTAATAAGTTAATAATTAATACACATAGTCTAAAAACATTCATTCTTCCAAAATTATTAAATATTGCTTTTATTTTAATAAATTTGTAAATTCAAATAAGTACCTTACTGCGAACTTCTTTACCACTGAAATAATATATTCTCTAAAATTAGTGGAAGAAGAAAGTGATGAAAAGTAAAATTGAAATTTTATTTCAAAAATACCAACACAAGGAACAGTAAAAAGTAAATAACGTACCCACAATACGCGAAAAGAATGTCAAATCTAATGAAACACAGGAACAGATTTTCTCTGAATCTAAGCCGATCATCACGTGTAATTCTGAACGTTAGATGTCCAACGTTATTTCCATTACGGCAGGTAATACTCGTAGCCGCTTGTCGGCTGTTTCCATTACATGTGTTCGGTCGACTATGCAGCACTTGCTTCAGAAGGAGATGGCGCTCACGGACGCCTAATACCCTAGATCCACATCCACTGCCAAAGCGGTCCCGTCCAGGCTCCAATGCGATATCGCATCCGTGCATCTATGCCTCGGATTAGGCTCAGGGGCACATCGCAGAGTATTACAGTACGCGCGACCGGCCGACCCTGCCCTGCCCGGTGCCGCACGCAGGGCTTCGAGTGGGACGCACGGATTGTCCTGGGAGAAGGCAGAGGATGGTGGCGGGGGGGCGTGAGCGGAAGTGGTAAGCTGATGGGGCCGCTTGGTCCGCAGAGGACTCGTTCGGGGAACGAATCACTCACGTGACGGGTGAGATGAGCCTTAGTAGAGCTGGGATTGAAGTGGGGTTCCCCAAGGCGCTAAGGAGTGCTCACGAGAGACAAGCATTAGGAAGGGCGGGGTGGGGGGAGGAGCGAATGAAATTAAAGATTTGACAACATTAGAAGTCAAAGAGCCACAAGCGATTAATTGATTGATTGATGATTCCGGGCAAGTCAACTCTTAAAGTCATTAGTCCCCTAAAAGTACTGCATATTTTTCCTCGAGAGGTGGATGTGATCTTACCCCGCTGCATGTTGAGATCTGGCGCCGACCTACCTGCCGGCTTGCGGGATTTTCCCCAACGAGGTATCTTCCATCAGCGGGACACCGCCCCAGCCGTAACAAGCTCTAACCTCCCGACTGATCTCCCACCATACGTGATAGTGTAGTGCGTGTAAGTATAAGTGTGTGAAAGTAAGGGGTGAGGATAGGACTAGGAAGGGGAAGTAAAGATCGCGTACATCCGTGGCCTGTTTCTTCGGCACTCGCCTAGCATTGACCGGAGAAACCACGGAAAACTACGGATCAGGGCTCAAACCTAACACCTCCCGGACAAAGGGATTGCAATGACATCTGTTGATGCTGAGCCACCTCTCCAGGTAAAGCGATTAATTCACTATCATGGAAGCACACTCATGAACTCTTCGACAAGTCAACGACAAGAGTGTGAAATAGGGATTTTTAAATACGACGTTGGAAGAGCAATAAATACTAAGAAGCAGAAGAATAGTAAACAAAAGAAGTAAATGATAGTGAATATTATTTACTTGTAACGTTTCTTAGATAATGCTACAAATATTTCAATTTTTTTGAAATAGTTAACATAGATATATTAATAAGATTATTAATTGTAAATTAATTTAAGTTATAGTTAATATAAGTTAAATGAAAATTAAGTAATCTTCAGATGTGTAATCTAGTGTACGTAGGGTGTGCTTTTTGGAAACTAAAGATTACATGAGCTTTGATTTGAGATCTATCGAAACCCAACAGTTTCTTCCTATGTGTACATATTTATATAGAAAGAAACTCTGTTCGGTCGGTGCAGAACAAGCAACGATCTGATCGCGCAAACCACTCAGCACCCGTGCAAAAGCAATGGGAAACTGACGCCACCTCCACCGACGAAGCATCCAAGGCATCCCGCAGGGTCGGACGGTGAGGGCGGATGCGACGGGGAGGGGGGCGGAGCGGAGTGGACCGCGAGCATGTGACAGGGGCGTGGACGCCTCCGGCCGCACAACAATCCGTCACGCGCTGCCGGAGCGCGGAGGTCGCCGCTTCGATCCCCGGCCGCATTTGTCAGGCCCGTTCTCCATGGCAACAGGCGCGCCGCGCGCCCGCCTCTACACTCCAGTCCCGCTCCGACTCGCCCGCCGCGCCGTGCCGTGCCCTTGACGGGACCGCTAACAGCTCAGGCTCGCCTTTACGTCGCCCCGCCCCCCTCTCCGCGTCCAGACCTTCATCGCCCCCTCTCAACCCAGCGACTTTTCATGCATCAGTAACTCTCCTCTCATCTTTTCGTTCCTGCGTGCAACCCCTCCTCCTGATCCCAACCTCTCCCCGCCTCGCCCCATCTCCGTCCAAACACTGCCCCCGCTGTCGTCGCCGTTTCCGCTCTACCCCCGCTCCGTAACCGCCTTGTTCCGACTCTTCGCCGTCCCTTTACGTTCCCTTCCGTCTCCGCCTCGTCCCATATCAGCGCTGTCCCTTCTCCGCCCGCGCGTCCAATCCCGTCTCTGCCCCATCCCCTCCTCGTCCCATCCCCCCCCCGTCCCCTCCCCTCCTCGTCCCACCCCCTCCTCGTCCCACCCCCTTCTCGTGTCATTCCCTCCTCGGCCCATTCCCTCCTCGGCCCATTCCCTCCCGTCCCACCCCTCCTCGTCCCGTCCCCTCCTCGTCCCGTCCCCTCCTCGTCCCGTCCCCTCCTCTTCCCATCCCTCCTCGTCCCTTCCCCTCCTCGTCCCTTCCCCTCCTCGCCCCATCCCGTCCTCGTTCCGTCTCCGTCCCGTCCCGTCTTCACCCCGTCCTGTCTCGTCTCGTCCCGTCCCGTCTCGGCTCGTCTCGTTCCGTCTCCGCCCCAACCCGTCCTGACTCTGCCCCGTCACCGTCACATTCCGACTTCCCTCCGCCTCATCGCCGTTCCCGCCTCGCCACTCATCCCTCCCCTTGCGCCGCCTGCTTCCGCCCCCGTCGCAGGGCACGCGCCATTCGCTCCCGGATGCGCGCATCCCTCGCCGCCTGTCACTGTTCGCCCCCCTAACCTCGCGCGCCCTTTCGCCCCCGCGCCGCGCGCAGCACAGTGGGACAAAGCGAAACACTGCGGGCACAATTCTACAAAAATCTTCATAAACATTGTTGTGTTTTTTGGTGCAGCAGAATAACGTATCTCAATTGACTCTCATGTGGCCATCGCATGCCTGTACATTGGGAACACATCTGGCATTGCTCCTATGAGATTGTTGAGAACGACGAAGGAGGTCTCATTTCTAATAAATCTAAATATATAGGATTAACAGTGAATACAAATTATAATTAACTAAATTTGTAATTACCTAGATAATAAAACTGTTATTCATGTTTCCAAGCACAATAAAACATGATAATGAGCATAGCTCCAAGCGATAAATAGAACACATTTTATATATATTATGTAGTTGTCAGTAGCATTAATGGCAATGAGACTTTCTAAAAGTTACCGTTGAGGAGTGACGGTGGCTGAAATATTATTACTAGAGGGTGGATTTTAATGAAATATCATTTTTTTTCTTTGCGCTTTAGAACAATGCCGTTTAGTTTAGGATTTCATTTTGTTATAACAAAAGGATATGATCCATTTTTATAGGTGATTATTTTGCAGTTTTGTGGATTTCGACTAATAACTCACTTTTACATTTTCCCGTCATTTTAATGCGTTTTTCGCTGATTTAATTGTTTTTAATGTCATTTTTAATGGTACTTGCTTTAAATAGTTTTTACGAGATGCAACAAATGTTCTTCACAAAATTACTTAGTAGCCTATTCTTTTTGTTCGTGCAGAAATTGTTTAGACAGCCTTTGTAGTATATAATTCTTGCGACGTATATCAGCGTCATTGCCGGTTCGACCGATTTCGGGATAACTAAAGACAGAGATTTCCTGAGAAAGAACAGTACAAACCAAAAGTTTGCAAGCTGAGTTCACTCGAACGAATGGAAGAAGCCTCGATTACATCAGTAACACCTTCAGTTGTTCATTCGAACTGTTTTTGATAATATTTTTTACGTAATTTTTCTTTGGATTTAGGGAATTTTTAAAGCATTTTATTGATCATTTTTGGCGATCTTTTAGGTCAGCAAAATCCGCCCCTTAATTACTTCAATTGGATACCAATTCTTGGAAGTCGGCTTGACGACGCAGAGGCCTGGCCCGAAGCATTTATGCTTTACATCAAGGCCACGAGTTTGTAAACACGCTAGGCATCCACGTTTCTAGTTGTAATTGTGGTAGGGGGAGTAATTGTAGTCGAATATATATGTCCCCTGTACTCCTTTACTGACTTTATTCCTTAGTCTTGTCACGTATTAAGGATGTTATGAGCTATCCTGATGAGTGTATAAACTGCAGCAATAACACAATCATAAACTACCACTTCATCCGGGGTAAAGGTTAAAGCAGCAACACTGACCCACGTAATATCTCTGTAATTAAGGAATAATCTAGCCGGAATGAACCAAAGAGCAGCTTTAGGGGAGTGATGCTTGAGGTGAGGTCGGACATCTTCGTCGTCCGAGCGATTGACTATCTTATTTCTAGGTTAGTTATTAGTGGCATACGTTTTATTACATGTTATATTCTGAGAGATGACGGTGCTCCTTCAGCTAGAACGTGCAGACTTACTCATATTTATTGGCTTGCGGAGTTTTCCCACTACGTTTCTCCATCAGGCGGGAACCTTCCCAGCCGGGCGAAGCTTGAAGTCCTCGACAGCGCTACCAACTTGTTTTTAGTGAAGGGCTTGTAAGTGTGTGAGTGTGTGAGCGTATAAGAGAGAAGGAGGGGGACGTTTCGAACCGACCCCGGATCAGCCTATGTCGTCCGACCGTGCACCGCTCCTTCCCGCCCACGATCTTTCCTTCCTCTTCCTTGTCCTACTCTCTCCCCTTACACACACACACACACACACACACACACACACACACACACACACTTAAACTAACATGCACTACACTGCCACATATTACGGGAGACCGACCGGGAGCTTTTCCCGGTTGGGGCGGTGCCCCGCTGGTGGGAGAGTCCTGGTTAGGGGGAAACCCCGTTAACCGACGGTAGGACGGCGTCGAATGTTGCCATCCAGCGGGGTAAGGTCACCGCCTTCTCTTGAGGAAAAAGAATACACTACACTTACGGGAGTAATGACCTAAACTGTTGACGCGCCCTTAATCACCAACCAACCATTTTCCAATTTGACCTCGGGGATGTGGCCCTTGGCCCAGTGTGTGTGGCTCTCCCGACCGCAGCGCGAGCCCGTGTGTTATTGCCGTCTCGCTGCCTCTCGGCCAGTTCATCTCTGTTCCTCTACGACACGGGTTTGCACACGACGCAAGCAACACCGGCTGCTAGCTATTCAAACACGACTGCAAACATTATGCACTCTACCCTTCACCATAGTCCTGTGTACGATACTAACTCCGTACATTCGAAAGCTGTTGTTCGACCCATGAGTACGTCGATGGAAGTTTACTTCAATAGAAATTTTTGCTGCGAGTTCAATCTGGAAAAAATACCTTTCAACAGCCAGTGTGAACTTTTCTTGTTCGGTCCTACAAGGTTTCCAACATTACTGTGAAATCTCGATTCTATATTTCCTGCCACAAGCTGATACATCAACTGCCTCTGTCATATTTGTCTTTTGCAAGCGACATTTTCAAGCTTAGTAGATACGGGAGAAAATTATTGCATGTTTTAATTTACTCACGGTTCTTTTATATGCCCAGTTGCGACATGAAATACTGATTTTTTTTCTTGGAAGAATCCATAATTTCCAGCCGAATTTGAACTCATTACCTTGGATTTTTGGAAGTCTGAGTATTAAAGCTCACCATTATTGTTAACGTAGAAGTGATAGATCTCATATTTCTACGATAAATTATTGGGTAAATAAAAATACCTAGCATCATTAGGATTATAACACTTTCTATCTAAAAGAGATTTTGTGAGGATAACTCTAAAAAACGTTTTATGATGTTTTTGATCTTCCTCTGTTCTTGTAGTACACCACCATAAATAACGGGTGATTCCTGGTCATCAGAAAATAATTTTGAGCTTGAGTCCGCCTGAGTGGGCAGCACAGAGAAGTAGTTGAAGTAGAAAATTGGGGCCATCGATTCGATTAGATGCAATATAATGAAAGAGACTGTTCATTGATCTCTGAACTCATGTAAAATGTTATTGATGTTTAAGCTGTTAAATTCTAATCGATGTTTATGTTTATGGCACAAAATCTAATATCTATTTTCAGTTTTAATACGACTTTCTTCTTACAAATAGAAAAATTTCAAAACGACATGACTATATTTTAAGGGACGTCTTCTTCCAAGTTTTAATTTTGGTTTAGTTCAACTGATTTAAAAACCAGAACTGCTAATAATTAAATATTTAAGTGTATAAAAATGATATTTAACTATTAATGAAGATGGCTGCGCCGGTGGCTGAATTTCTTGGCTATACTCCCTGAAGTCAAGAAAGTTAAGTAGTTCGGGACACTGCGGTCTCTGTTAGGGTGACCGTTTGAGACACTGACCTGGACAATGAGGATGAAAGCAATGACTTTTGACTTGCATGACTGACAATGTTGAAGGTGATTTTCTCCATGTTCAACGCAAAAAAAAGCTTAGAAGTAACGTCACGAAAAGTAACGTCACGATAAGTAACGTCACGATAAGTAACGTCACGATAAGTAACGTCACGATAAGTAACGTCACGATAAGTAACGTCACGATAAGTAACGTCACGATAAGTAACGTCACGATAAGTAACGTCACGATAAGTAACGTCACGATAAGTAACGTCACGAAAAGTAACGTCACGAAAAGTAACGTCACGAAAAGTAACGTCACGAAAAGTAACGTCACGAAAAGTAACGTCACGAAAAGTAACGTCACGAAAAGTAACGCCACGAAAAGTAACGTCACGAAAAGTAACGTCACGAAAAGTAACGTCACGACAAGTAACGTCACGACAAGTAACGTCACGACAAGTAACGTCACAAGTAACGTCACGAAAAGTAACGTCACGAAAAGTAACGAAAAGTAACGAAAAGTAACGTCACGACAAGTAACGTCACGACAAGTAACGTCACGACAAGTAACGTCACGACAAGTAACGTCACGACAAGTAACGTCACGACAAGTAACGTCACGACAAGTAACGTCACGACAAGTAACGTCACGACAAGTAACGTCACGACAAGTAACGTCACAAGTAACGATTAACATAAAACCTTCGAATTGATTCACAATCCAACATTAGGAACACGCTTTCACACCTACATCCTGCGGTTTGAACGCCCAACCCGACCTACCACATTTTTTCTTTTCCCAAATCCTTCCCAAGTCCGCATCCTCGCCTGGAGCCATCGCTCAGTCCGCGTGAGGGCAGAGTCCGCACTGCTTCCCTGCCACCGACGGTCAGAGACAAAGACGAGTACGAAGGCGACGGACACTACACACAGCTCCCTGGGAAGAAGCTTTCACCATCCATTCTCAGAAATGGTGCTCGTTGAAGAATCTTTTTTCTCCCAGGGAACACTAAATGCTATGAATTCGACCTTAAGTTTGAATAAGCGCTAGGATTTCGATTCAAAAATAACCCTAAAGATATTGGAAGACGACATAAAATATTTTAGGAGGTGTAGGAAATTATTACATTACATTTATTTGAAATGCAATTGGGTACGACCCAGTGGCCGTTGATAATAATTACAATAATAATAACAATATAATAATAATAATAATAATAATAATAATAATAATAACGAGAACAGTACAAGACGAGGATGCAATAATCATATTATCACTCATATTAAATATTATAGCAATTATTTCAAATCTTTCATGCTGTCCAATAAATATATATTGGTGATACTAATAATTAATACAAGCTATATAGATATTAACTAAATTAGATTTTAGAAAAGGGTATTGATCGCGTTCACTACACTTCACTGCACTGCAATTCACTACACTGTTTTTCTTTGAATTACACTGACCAGCACTTCAACACACTTCATAGCACTTAGCTGTGCTTGGGAAAACCCGCATTTCTCCTATGTCCGTTTTAAAGTAACAAGTGTTAACCGTTTAACGGCGAACCTAGGTTGGTTGACGTACCATATCAATTCTAGTATAGGGAAGGAGTTTTTTGCGCTTCTGTGGGAGCAGGTAGCCTGTTTAGTGTGACTGTTACGGCAACCCTTCTTCCACACGGCTTCTGGCCGCAAAGAGGAAAATTCCTTGACGTCTAACTACGGATACCCGCGAGTAGAGATGAACCATATCGTCTAAAAACGGCAATACGTGTTAAGTGGTAAAATAAAGTAATTCAGTTTCTTGTTTACTACTTGTTAGTGAACTTGCAAAAGTTAATTTTTCATGGATTTGAACTTCGACTCTTAATTTAAATTTTATATTTAAGGTTTCATATTAGACCAAGAATATTGAGTATGAGTATGTGTGTGTGTGTGTGTGTGTGTGTGTGTGAGTATGCAAGTATGCGAGTATGCGAGTATGCGAGTATGCGAGTATGCGAGTATGCGTGTATGCGTGTATGTGTGTATGTGTGTATGTGTGTATGTGTGTATGTGCATAGAGTAAAGATGTACCTCTTTAGTCTATGGTATGTGTATGTGTATGTGTGTGTGTGTGTGTGTGTGTGTGTGTGTGTGTGTGTGAGAGAGAGAGAGAGAGAGAGAGAGAGAGAGAGAGAGAGAGAGAGAGAGAGAGAGTCTGTGGGTGTGGGAGTGTGTAAGGGAAGAAAAGGGGACAAAGACGAAGGGAAGGTCACGCACGGTCCATGACCCGTTTGCTAGGGTACTGCTCCAATATTCGCCCGGTATTTATCGGATAATCCACGGAAAACTAACGATCAGAACAGCCTACCACAAGAATTCTCCTTCAGATAGTGGTTGAACGTAACTCAGCCATTTATGTATGTCAAAAATCCGCCACCGGCGTAGCTCGCAGCCTAGAACTTTCCGGCCAAGAACACCGCCGTTCCCTCTAAGCTCTCTCAGCCCGAGGAGATGGTGGTCGTTCGGGTGGGGGATTGGAAGGGGAGAGGGGGAAAGGGGAGGGGGAGAGGGGGAAAGGGGAGGGGGAGGGGGGCGGAGCACCGGGCTCTGTCTCGGCGGGCTTCGGTCGTTCGCGCTCCTGTCGTCCATGGCAGCGACAAATCTTTCGGGGCTTCTACGCGCCTGCGATACGCCGTCATCACTCTTCGCGGCGGAGAGTGACACTTCTTTTTGGGTGCACGCGGCGAAAGAAAAGAATGCCCGCGGAGGAGGTCGGCGGTGCAGCGGTGTCATCCTGTCAGCCCGCGGGCCATCTCTGCTGCTGGAAAAGGCGTGCGTGGGAACTTCATTTTGTGATTTCTCTTCGAGAAAAAGCCTACTACAGTAAAATATTTATAAGATGTAATCGATCGCGACACAAAATCATTCCGGTTTAAGCGGGTTTCCGTTTTATGCAAGTTTGTTTATTTTATGACACTTGTGAAATTGACGTTTCTGTTCTGAAAGGAGTAAATTACACGACTTGATTGTAATTATCAAAATAAATTAACATATAACGTATTTATGGGAGAAATCTCCAATAAACTAATGTTAAACACTCCTCATTGACAACTTTTGAGTTGAAAAACACACACATTATTGGCAGTATTTTGACTGTTTGAAGATTCTTTCAACGCATAGTGCGTCACAACCCAGTATTATGACTTTCTGATACCCTCTCATGGCTTTGAACAATGCGTATCTGGTCTAACGTTTATGATTTTCAACGCCGGGCAGGGAGACACGGAATAGAAGCCATGCCACACCTTCCCAAGCTCAAAGAGTCGGGAGAGAGAGAATCACCCTAATGCCTACGCCTTGAAAGACAAGCAACCACAAGGTCGAACTCTACTCTGATAGCTGAAGGCCCTTCCTTCAATGTCCGGCGGCCACGACTAAATCGCGTATCACAGGGATAGAGAATTGAAAACAAGCTTGCAAATGCATTCATTTCATTAAGAACATCTCGCGTCTCTCTCCCAATTGCATTGAATTCACAAGAATTTCGTTTTATAAAGTTTGTTTTCTGAAGGACATGAAAAACCGTTCCGTTTCGGCGTTGGAAAGGATCCGTTTTATGCTGTGTAAAATGCCATTTAATTTCACGTTCCGGAGAAATTTTCCCGTTAAGGCAGGTTTCCGGCGTAAAACCGGAGTAAATGTGGAGTCGTATTGAGACATTATATTAAAACAATGATGTTAAGAGATAAATAGGTGTATACTGATATTTGTATCAAAATTATCTCCTGATAATGAGATTAAACATTATGAACGGTTTTAGACTCATTTCACTGTTTTCTTTGAAAAATTGTCTCATCCAGACAGCGTAGAAATGTATAACGTATTCACTAGGATGTAGGTACCCATGAAAGTAAATGAAAAATAAATTCATAAAAATAAGATTACAAATTTCAATTATTAATGTTTTGGAGAATGATACATTATCCGTTAGTCATTGGTCTTATCGTCAGTTTTTTACATCACAAAGAATATAATATTTAATATTTTGTTGTATTTTCTCTAACAATGACAACATTATCTCAAAGAAATTGTAAAATAGAGATAAAATTTCAAATTGTATTTGAAACAACTCTTCACTTACACACTGTTCTAAAATTTAACACCTTTACTTTACGGAATATGTAATTCTCGGGGGAGACAGAAAATGTTCTTGTGATTTAAATAGATTGTTTTAAAATAGTAATTAAAAATATTGGTATTTCTTAATTTATATATTGCAAACTGATTAAGAACGTATTCAATCACTAGAATATTATTATTTGAATGTTTTTACTTGTAAATCTGTGAACAAGGAGCACATTACAAAACGTAATAAGAACAACTTAAAATTTTGTTCTTAATTGAAAAAATATTATGCTAAAATGATCTTATGAGTAACGACTAGTGCTATTCAGTGACGGTAAGAAGATCACTTTAGAGTACAGTAAGTAAATTTATAAATGCTCTAAAAGACATTTATTATATATATATATATATATATATATATATATATATATATATATATATCTGTTGATACTGAGTAGTGAAGCTAAATTCAAAAACAAGAAACTTTAGATTATTTAAAATAAAACACTTCCATGGATTTTAAAAGCATTTCCCAGTGTTTTGAATGATCAAATTTACAAATTAAGTAATGTAATGTACTACAAATATAATTTTTAAGCCCAGAATTTCCTGTACATTCACTTAAATTTGCATATTTGGCAGGGTATTCACAGTAAAATTAGACACAAAATAAGTTCGAAAATGTTTACTACAGCCATGTCTGTTTTAACTTGTTTCATGTCAGATTACACTTTTTTCTGGTGACTTAAATCTCTGTGGTGTTCGAATATTTTTATTCATAAAATGGCGTGAAAGAAGTGTGACAAAATACTTGGGGAAAACATTACAGCTTGTAGAGCTGTTCCTCAAATATCGCGTCGCTATTAATTTGTGGTATTGTTCAGGCAGATCCCAACGTACAAGAAAGAGTGTTGCAAACAAATGGTAAGTCGAATATTCGTTAGTAGAGCTCCTCATTGACAACTACGTTTTTGTGTTTGAATAACGAGAGCGAGCATTTTATACGTTTTTGGGTAAAGGAGATGAACGAAATAAGAGAACTTGACTATTAGCGGTACAAATACATTGGGCAAATACGAAAGAAATAATAGTTGCTATAATATCCATTTCACTTCATATAATACTATTGAAAGTCAGGTGAGAAGATTGTTAGAATCTTACAAAAGGATCTTGAGGATCAACATTCTTCTTTTTCTTTCTTCTTCTTCTTCTTCTTCTTCTTCACTCGAATGTCTGGTAGTTGGGTAAGTTGAATCCCGTGTTTTACTGAGTGACTAAAAGAAGAAGTGTATTTACTATGTAACACTCAGGATTTATTGTCACTTAAGAAGTTTGTCGAAACTAACTGAAGAAAAAGATGACTTACTCGCATTCATTTGGTTGCCTCATTTCGTGCAATACTCGTGAAAACATTGGAGTTACTCTTTAGAGAGAACAAATTAGTGTAGTACGATCGACACACTCCTTGCTTAAGCCAAGTGCCCAGATTTCCAGCGCCTCGAAACATCAACGGAAATGCTCACAAACGCGCTGTTTCTTTAAACGCATACGCCCATTGGTAAGAAGTGCATGGGGTGCCTTACGCGAACTCCAGCGACCATTATCCAGCGGCACTTTAATATTCCTGCATAATAGCCTCTGTTTACAGCGCAGACTTCCTAACACCAAATAACCAAGAGACTTTTATTACAATGGAGCTGGTGTTCTCCAAAGAAAACCCGTCCTTTTATTATTATCAGACTTACCAACTTTATTATGGAGTTGGCTGTACATGAAGGAGCCCTTTCACGAGTTTCTTTAACGAAGACAATGAGTGGTTCAGAGTTAGAAAGGATGGAAGGGTGGAGTGGGAGAACCCCAAGGGAAAGAGAAAGACACTGAGATTCTCCAGAGGGAAAGTGAAGTCTGGCAGAGACTGGGCAAAGGTTGAAAAAAAAGGAAGAGAAAAAATGCAAAAGCAGGTTACCATCGCTTTTTTAAGAAGTTATTCCTCGTGACCCTCACAAATCTTATTTAAGAAATTAACAGAATATATTAAACGTTACATCAGAACCCAGGGACTAGCATTTTGTGACCTCGTTCTCGTTGAAATAACAATTTTATAAAATTTACGAACCATGAGAGAATAAAAAGAACTGTTCATTAGCACGACTAATGATGTTTCGCGGCAACAAAAATACGAAATAGGTGTAGTGTGTTCCACGACTCGCGAGTCTCCGAGATGTTCCCGGTCATAAATTTTTCTGCGAAACCGCAAGCACGGTAAACGCTCGCAAATTGTTTGTATTGTTCGCCCCGGCGCCACATGAGGGCGCTAGCGTTTGCTGGCGCAAAATAAAAACAATCCATCACGAGACTGAAAAACGGGAGCATACGTAAACACGAGCCGCACAATAGTAGCGACTCCCAGTGGGTGGCTTCTGGTTTTCTTTTGTGGTTTTGATAAATGTTATCGAAATAACGGTTTAAACATGTCCATTTATACAACGTAGCGTTTCCTAGGTCCGTCACAAAGAGATGATTAATTCACTTCCCGAAAGCGGTCGCGTCCTGCTTGTGGTCGGGCCGTGTTCGTGGCGTACGTCGTGCAGTCTGCGCCTGTCCGAAGCGCCGTGGACCCTCGGACGAGCAGTGGCAGGGTCGCCATAATAGGCCCAACAAATTGCGAGGGGGCGCTTTGTTGATTCTGCTCAAGTGCGCCAGACAACGTCACGTGGGATGTTATTTATGAGATTAGATGCTGAGTGGCGACACACGAAGAATGAGGTTGACGTTCGGAAATTCTCTGTTTCGCTGGGTGGATTTGAAAATTTGAAAGTTCGACTGGACTTATTTGAAAATATACGTGTTCACAGATATTTTGTTGTGAACTGCAGTTGTAAATGGACAACGTTTCTGCTTGTAATTATTACTTTTTAAAAAAAGCAATTCTGTCAAAGTCCGATGCGTCACAGTATTTTATATTACGTTTGATGATGCGTTAACTGAACTAACCAACTTATTTCACTGTACGCTGTCAGATAGTATTATAGAGTGAGATTTTCACAATTCAAATAAAATTTGTATATAATAATTATTAATATAATTAATGGATATTTAATATCTGGAAATTGAATATTAAAACTTTCATTAAAGTTGTAAATAAGTTTTTATTCAAATGGATTGTGCCTGATGAGCTTTTAATAGAAATAATAGTTTAAAATTAGTATTAAAAAGAAATAATAATTTATAATTATTTCTCTTTAAGAATATTCTACCCTTAAAAGTAACTTTTAAAAAACACTGATTTTTCAATTTTTTTACATTTTTTACTTTTCCTAATAGTTCTCATTTTTAAAATACAGTATAATTCTTTTACTTTAAAGTATTGAAATCTATGTACTTTCTTTTATTGCATAATTGATGATTGGTGAAAAGTGAGAAAAAGAGAAATGAAAGAAGTAGAAGGCTGAATATTATGAAGATAAGGAAATGATACTACTTGAACCTGGATGAGGAAATAACCAACTCCGTTTTAACAATTTTCATTTCCCTTCTTAAAATCTTGTTTTCTTTTATAAATCTATTTTTTTTATATTTTCGGAGTACAATCATGAATGAGATAGACGAATCTCATCATGACTGTACATCTCAAGTAAGAATGTTGATTTGTTTTGTTACATAAGCTTTTACTTGTTAAACGTTTTTAACTAAGAAATTAAGAACGTTTTAATATGTTACTTATTTTCATTTCAGAGAGTTGTATTTTACTCAATCTAAAGTACCTTTTTTTGAAAAAAATAATTACTCTATACACTTGACATTGGCTGCGATTGCTCTGGGGCAAAATTGTTGTTTATGCATCATCATTGACCGGAAAGTTGTAAGTTTCATGTTCCCAGAGATTCCATCCAAGTATACGGATCAAATTTAGCCACTGTCTAAAGGATAAATTTGCGGTCGGCCGTTCGAGATTTTCCGTGGATTCTCTGATTATATCAGGTGAATATCTCAGCAGAACCCTAATAAACGGACCGTGGTCTGCACACGATCTTCTTTTTTCCAAAGTTCTCTTCGTCTCTTCTACCCTTATATATATATATATATATATATATATATATATATATATATATATATATATATACAAACACCTTGGCAACACACTTCTCAAGTCGAAATACTTATTGGGAATCTTAGAGCTTCTCCCGTCTTAGTCAGTGTCCCTTTGAGCGAGATACCTGGAGAGAGTGAAACCCCACAATTGGACATGTATGTCGGAACTCATTGTCACGATACTCAAAGTCACCTTTGTAATATAACATACTCATGCACTAAACTCACGGCACTACACTCACGGTATTAATAAACAGAGACGTATTTCAAATCCATAGTCACTTAATCAAGTCACACTCAGTCACACACACACACACACTCCTCAATACGATACTGAATTCTGAATGAAAAATTTATACATAGTTTTGTATCGTGAACAGTTTCAGAATTTTCATAGCGGCCCTCCAAACATCAGAAGCAGCACGAAACTGCCTCTCTGCGCCAAAGAGAAAGCCTGCAGTCCACCAAAGGGTTGATTCATTGATTGTTAGTAATCGGACGCGTCAACTGAAGTCATTAGTTTTGGAAGTGAAGTACATGTTTTTCATCGGAATGTGTCGGTGATCTTTCCCGCTGGATGGAAAAATTCGGCGCCGACGTACCGTCGACAAGCGGGGGTTTTCCCATCCAGGTATCTCTGACAAGCAGGGCACCGCCCCAGTCGACACTCTAAGACCCCGACCGGTGTGTAGTGTAGTGCATGTTAGTGTAAATATGTGTGTAAGGGGAGAGGTAGGAGAAGGAAGAGGAAGGAAAGATCGCGCGCGCTCCGTGGCCCGTTTGTTAGTGTACTGCTCCGGCATTCGCCTGGCGTTGATCGGAGACACCACGGAAAACTACCGATCAGAACAGCCGGCCGCTAGAATTCTCCTCCATACAGCGACTGAATTCGACCTAGCTGAAAAGCTAGCGTCGAAAATCTTGCCAATGTCGGGACCCGAACCTAGGACCTCCCGGTCAGAGGCACTACAGTGACATCAGCAAATGCCCTGAGCCACCTCTCGCAAAGGGCATGCAGGACATCGCCCGGGAGGCGCAGCCGGAGCGCCCTCTGCGACCGCCGAACGAGCAGCAGCCGCGAATCACAGCCCGCGTGAATAATGAGCGAGGGACACCAATTTGTTTGCGCTTAATGAACGAGAAAGTAAGAGGATTTATATGGCGCCGCCGACTGCCAAACAAATGGAGAAAACAATGCGAGGCCAAATCTCGGAAATGCGTGATAATGTAGTCTCTTAGGGAGAAAAGGTATGATTTGTTGTTGGAGATAATGCACACTGCAATAATATTGTGTGTAAAAACGAAATGCGGAATTGTCATGGAAGTTTAATTTTCATTTTCATTTCCCATCCTCCTTTTCTGTTTTGAGTGACAAATACTCTGAAAATAAACTGATTGAATTTAAAATATTTTTGGAATTAAAATACATTTATTGAATATAAAATATTATGGTCGCTACTAATTCTCTACTGGGGCATATTATAATATAATGTTTTGTGGGCTCAAATATTACAGTCTCATTTAACAATTATTATTCTATTGACTTCAGTAACGAACAATGTTCCTGCATTAGTGATGATTGAAATATCAAACGCAGTTTTCTGCCCCGTTGCTATTTAAAACCACAAAAGTACAATACATACGATAACTGAACGACAGCGCTAATACTGACTTCAAACAGATAACTTTCGATCCATAGCTGAAATGAGATATATTAAAGATGGATGTTGATGACAAACAAGGGGCATATTTTCAGTGGCTACCGACAAACAACGGCCATTCAACTTAAGCATATTTTCAATGAATAATATTTTAAACAGGAGTTGTGCTTTTTTTGCAGTACTTGAAACGACTTCATTGAACAACCAAATGAATACGTTTATTTACAATTTTAGAAGTTTGTTCAAAAATGGTACAAAAGTGTGCCTTCTTTGGTATTTAGAGCTACGGAATTTCATAAAATATGCTTCGTAAAATATGTTTTTGTATATCAGGAGTACAATCGACCATTTCTGTTGCAAGAAATCGTTCATAATCGGGCATTTTAAAGCGCAAATGATGACGTATTATTAGGGACGTATTTTACTGCCGGAATGATTGGGTCATCACACGTTCAGGTAATTGCAGCGAGAGAATCGGAGGGAAGTACAGGTAAACGGAACAGCAAACCACCGTTTTCTCGCACAAATGTGAAATACCCGAGACGTTACAAGAAAGTTGATTCGCCAAATTAAGTTTTTTTCACTTATAAATTTATAACCCTGTTATACAAAACAATTGCGCATGCAACTCGTTTATAATGTTGCTTTATTGCATCCGTACAAATTTCAAAACTCGCTCCTAACATCGCTGTTTTCAAAACACGTACTCGTGCAATAAAGCTTAACAATATAAACAAATTGCAGTAGCTACTATTGTGCACCTCATGTCAACAGATTTTTTAACTCGGGCAACGGCGGCTCCCATTTATCTACCTTACCTCTGTGGTACTCATACTGCTTCACCACAGTCGTCTTTGCGCGACAGATATTGTGTTTTTTTAAGGCTGGGTGTATAATTCTGGTTGAGACACATTAATGGCACAGCTGTTCAATAATATTTTTGTCCTCTGTTGGAGAGATAGTCTATGGTACCCAGAAAATCAGGAAATTTAATAGTGAATATAATGAACAATTTAAAAAAGAATTTTCACCTAATTTTCATCAACTACTTTTATAAGAGGAAATCGCGTTCAAGAATTTGAGTTACTTTTATATAGTTTACATGTAGGAACATTTACGGTGTTAAATAATCAGTTGATTTATTTTTTTCTGTTTTATCTAAAGATACTTCATATTTCGTAAAGCTTTACTTTTTAATTCAATAATTTTAGAGCTAGAAGGGTAAGCCTAACCTACCGTTTTAGCTCCCACATATGAACGTTACCTTGACAATTCAAAAGTCCCCCACATGAAATATCAACACAAACTTAAGAAAACGTAAGGTAACTTAGAACCTAAATTGACTCAGGATGATTTTGTTTTTACGATCTTTGAAAGAGCAGTGGAGTGTCTCCATTTTAAGGATCCTGTCGCAGTCATTTCTGCGTGGAGATGTCAAAACGAACTCCTCTCCTGAAAAGCTCGCATTTACATTCACGATACAAACCCGATGTACCAGAACCCCCTCCATCTCCTCCAGGCGACTGACGTAACATTCATTAGTGCGTCCGCGACGCCCAACCCAATCACACAAGTAGACGCCACGCGGTGGCACCACGTCTACTAGTGATATTGTACACGTCTAGATCTTCGAGAGAGCAGTTCCGTGGTTCCGTTTCAAGGATCCTGTCGCATTCATTTCCGCGTGGACAGGTCAAAACGAACTCCTCTCCTGAAAAGCTCGCATTTACATTCACGATACAAACCCGATGAACCAGAACCCCCTCCATCTCCTCCAGGCGACTGACGTAACATTCATTAGCGTGTCCGCGACGCCCAACCCAATCACACAAGTAGACGCCACGCGGTGGCACCACGTCTACTAGTGAGATTGTACACGTCTAGATCTTCGAGAGAGCAGGTCCGTGGCTCCGTTTCAAGAATCCCGTCGCAGTCATTTTCGCGTGGACAGGTCAAAACGAATTCCTCTCCTGAAAAGCTCGCATTTACATTCACGATACAAACCCGATGTACCAGAACCACCTTCATCTCCTCCCGGCAACTGACGTAACATTCATTAGCGCGTCCGCCACGCCCAACCCAATCACACTAGTAGACGCCACGCGGTGGCACCACATCTACTAGTGAGATTGGACACGTCTAGATCTTCGAGAGAGCAGGTCCGTGGCTCCGTTTCAAGAATCCCGTCGCAGTCATTTTCGCGTGGACAGGTCAAAACGAACTCTCCTCCTGAAAAGCTCGCATTTACATTCACGATACAAACCCGATGCACCAGAACCACCTCCATCTCCTCCAGGCGACTGACGTAACATTCATTAGCGTGTCCGTGTACGCCCAAACCAATCACAAAAGTAGACGCCACGCGGTGGCACCATGTCACTAGTGTGATTGGACACGTCTAGATCGTCGGGAGAGCAGTTCCGTGGCTCCGCGTGTGAAGGATTCTGTCGCATTCATTTCCGCATAAACAGGTCAAAACGAATTCCTCTCCTGAAAAGCTCGCATTTACATTCACGATACAAACCCGATGTACCAGAACCACCTTCATCTCCTCCCGGCAACTGACGTAACATTCATTAGCGCGTCCGCCACGCCCAACCCAATCACACTAGTAGACGCCACGCGGTGGCACCACGTCTACTAGTGAGATTGTACACGTCTAGATCTTCGAGGGAGCAGTTCCGTGGCTCCGTGTCAAGGATTCTGTCGCATTCATTTCCGCATAGACAGGTCAAAACGAATTCCTCTCCTGAAAAGCTCGCATTTACATTCACGATACAAACCCGATGTACCAGAACCCCCTCCATCTCCTCCAGGCGACTGACGTCACATTCATTAGCGTGTCCGCCACGCCCAACCCAATCACACAAGTAGACGCCACGCGGTGGCACCACGTCTACTAGTGAGATTGTACACGTCTAGATCTTCGAGAGAGCAGGTCC